>CAUYQV010082031.1:0-27732 GCA_963574575.1 Galagoides demidoff
AGCCACAGGCACCGAGCCGAAACTTATTTTATAAAAACATAAATACTTAAACAAGATAGACCGAGGTAATGCCATATAAACACGAACCAAAAACAGGTCGAATGACTTCATTAATATCTGGTGAAATAGACTTAAAGATTATAAACAGACATTAAATACATTTTATAATGATAATGGAGTTATTTCATCCAAGAAGTATAACAATATTAAATGTTCATGCACTTAACAAAGCTGTTAAATATAGTTTAAAATGTTAATACTTCCCTTTCAGTAATTTATAGAAAAAGTAGACAGAAAGTCACTAAGTATATAGGAAATCTAAGCAGCACTGTTAACCAAATTGACCCGGTTGATGTTTATAGATCAGCTCGTCCAACAAGCAGCCTATATATTCTGTTTAAGTGCACATAAAATACTCAGCAAGATAGATCATTTTGTAGGCAGTGAAACAATTATCAACAAATCTTGACTGAATCATTCAAAATATGTTATCTGACCACTAAAGAAGTAAACTAAAATTTAATAAGAAAAAGAGAACTGAAAATCTCCAAGTATTTAGAAATGAAGCAGCACTGTTCTAAGTAACTCACAGGTCAGGGAAGAAATCTCAAGGGAAACTAGAAAATAATTAGAATTGGATGCAAATGAAAATGGAAAGTATCAATATCTGTGAGATGCAGTTAAATCAATCTCTGGAGGGAATTTTATGACTTTAAATGGTTATTTTTAAAGTTTAATTTTTTGGGGGGTTTAACTTCTGCATCTAAATTCTTTTTTTTTTTTTTTTTTTTTTTTTTAGTTTTTGGCCAGGGCTGGGTTTGAACCCACCACCTCCAGTATATGAGCCACAGGCACCACCCTGGATCTAAATTCTTAAGTTAGAAAAGAGCAACCAAGACAATATAGTATTTGTATAAGGATAGTCATATAGATCAATGCAGTAGGATGGTCCAAAGATAGAATCAGCAGGGGGGCCCAGGTAACACAGTATTTCAACAGGTGTTAGGTGTCACAAGGAAAAAAAAAGAACTTTGATTCCTACCTTGTGTTATATGCAACACAAAAATTTACTTGAAATGGATATTAGACCTAAGCACAAAAGTGAACATTTTAACACTTCTAAAGGAAAATATAGATTAAGACCTTCATGACCTTGGTGTGAAAGATTTTTTTAGCCTAGATTGTTCATTAAAGAAATATCAACAAATTGGAATTCATCAATTAAATACTTCTCTTAGAAGGACTCTGAAGAAAATGAAGAGTCAAGGTGCCAACTGGGAGAAAATATTAGCCTCACATAAATTTGAGATAGGAGTTATTTCCAGGTTAAGTAAAGGAGTTTTACAATTGAGTAGTAAGACAAACCATGCAATTGAAAGATAGGCAAAAGATTTGTCTACATACCTCACGAAAGAAGATATGCAGATTCCAATAATCATGTCCAAACATGCTCAACATGTTCATTAGGGAAATGCAAGCTGTGTTACAAATTAAAATAAGATACCACTGTGTACCCAACAGAGTGGCTAAGAATTAAAAAGATTTACAACACAAGTATTGAAAACGATGTGGAGAGACTGGAACTACCATTCGTTGTGGGGGTGTGAAATGGTATCGCCTCTTTGGAGTGTAGTTCTGAAGGTTTCATATATGCTATAATTGACCGCGTGACTAACAATTTTATTTCTTGATATTTATTCATCAAAAATGAAAAGCTATGCCCCAGAAGACAATACAAAGGTACTGTCTTATCAACCAATGGATGGGTAAACAAATTGTGAAATATTCATACAATGGTATCATATTTGGCAACAGAAAGGAATTAAGTATTTAACACAGATAGCAGTATGGATGAAGCTTTCTTATGTCAAGTGAAAGAAGTAGACAACATATTGTGTAATTTTATGTAACATTCTGGAACGGAAGCATGTAATCTATGCTAACAGAAAGCAGATCAACAGGGGCTTAGATTCCAGAATATGGAGATCCTGATTGTAAAGGGATACTTCCTGGGGTCGTAGAAATATTCTGTATTTCGATTAATATAAAAGTTACATGGGTATATACATTGGTCACAAACTTACCTGATGGTACACTTAAATATACATTTAATGACCTACAAGTTATACTTCCTGTAGTTTGCTTTAAAAAGTAAAAATAACGATAATGCCAAATTATTCACTTTCACCATCAGTGGACAATGGAGATTTAATTTTATGCTTTTTGCATCAGGACAGTCACTTTTTGGGTTCACTTACTGAATAATTCATCCTTTCCCCATTTTTCTGATTTGCAGCTGCTATTACATATCAAAGTTCCATGTGCGTGTGGCTGTTTCCGGGCTCTCTATTCCATTTCCTTCATCAGTTTGTTTATCCTGTCTTAATTATTTTGGGATCATAATAAACCCCCATATCTTTATTCTCTTTCTTTAGAGGTGTTTTGGCTGTTCTTGATCTGGTGGTGTTTTGCATAATACAATTTTATTTATTTATATGTGTATTAATTACTTAATTCATTTTAGAGATAAGGTCAATCCGACTGGAGTATAGTGGAGTGAACATAGTTCACTGCAGCCTTGAACTCCTGAGCTCAAGCCGTCCTCCTGACTCAGCCTCCCAAGTTGCTGGGATTGTAGGAGCCAGCCACCGTGCCTGACTGTTTTGTATGCATTTTAGAAAGAGCTTATCTGTTTTCTATGTTCTGTGAAAAACCCTGTCAGGATACTGATGGGAATTATATTGGTTTTATAGATAAATTTGGGTAAACTTTCCATTTTTACAACATTAAATCTTTCTGTTCATACTGTGGCATACTTTTCCATTTATTTAGATCTTCTTAATGTCTTTCTTTATAATTTGCAATTTTCCCAACAAAAATCTTATCCATAATTTGGAAAAATAATTTCAAGGTATTTGGTGTTTTTGTATGTTACTGCAAATTAGGTCTCCCTTCTAATTATGTTTTCTCATTGTTAATTATTGGTGTATAGAGATATGATTTTTTTGAATATCAGTCATATGTTAAGGGAACTTTGACCTTTGTTATAGAATGAAGCTTATTAATTGATTAGGGGAATCTTTCTTGTGTGTGTGTGTGGGGGGGGAAGGGTGTGTGTATGGTGCTGTGTGTGTGAGAGTGTGTGCCTGTTTTGGAGAGTGATTGTATTGATGGTGGATTTTCAGAGTCCTTGAGTTATTCTGTAGTCCAGTCTCTACAGGTCAGGTTGGCCTTGTGTTGCAGAGCGGGCAGTGGCTGACGCTGTGGCGTTTCCAGCTTACAGGGGTCGGCACGAGGATGTCTGTCATAAAGTTGATGTCCTTGAGTCAAGGCATGTGTATCTTTGTCATTCTGGGGACACTTACGATGCAGGCTCTGTTGCTAAACATTTGTTACTCTTCCCTTTCAGTATCCGGAGCGTGATGCAGAAGTATCTTGAGGAGAGAAATGAAATAACCTTTGACAAGATTTTCCATCAGAAAATTGGTAAGTATGGCTTGCTCAGTTTCTGTACTATCATTTCAGTAGTGAAATTGGGTGACACTACCGCACTGTGTGAACGCAGCCCCCTAATGCTTTATATCCTTTATAGCCACAGCTGGGAATGAAGGACGTTCTGTGTAGTTAATGAAGTTCATAGTGATGATTCATATTCCTACTAGTATAATCTTAGGATTATATTAAGCTATTGGGAAACAGACCTGTGTGAGCCTGGGTTTTATAGTGGTTTGGGGTTGCCCAAATCAAAAGGTTCGGTACTGGGTAATTAAAATATGTCTGGTTGGAGCCCCCCCTCAGCTTCTCACACTGCCGTGTGCCTCCCGTGGCCACAGGGAGCTGGCATGTGTCTTCATAAACACTACTTCACTCTTATCATCAGCTATTTCCTTCCAGGGCCTGGGGCTGGATTATTTGATGTCATTGATTTTCATGGGTTTATGGGTTTTGTGTGCCTTTCTTTATGAGCAGGACCATGTTGATTATTTTTATTGTGTAGCTCCAGGAATAAGAGTGTCTACTCAACAGGTAACAAGGACTGCCTGGCCCCATTATACATGTGGGTCATTACGAAAGTTTTGAGATACACAAAAATCAAGAAACAAAATCCACACAGATGGAAACAAATGAAGCCCTCCCAGCAACACAATAAGCCAAGCAAATGAAAACTCGCATGAGGGAATCACAGAGGTTGCTATTGACTGTGTTTTTTGGAAGTGAAATAATGGATCATAACACTTTCTGTCTCAAAACTTCCTTAGTGACCCAGGGATATGTACCTATGGGCTAGGGACCCCTCTCTCACTGGCTGAGGCCCAGGTCTGGCCAGAGCTGGTCTTGGCCAGTGCAGACGTGCTGTGCTTTGCAGTTACCTAGCAGTTAGTGCCTGAGGAAATTAGAATTGCATAGGAATTGCCTTAGTTTCCAGGTCTAAGAAGACATATAAGGTATTATATTCTCATCTGCCTTCTAAAAAGCTGGCAGTTTTTATAGAGGTGATGGAAAGCTGTAGTCCATGTTCTTTCTTTCACTTTTTTTTGTTGTTGTTGTTCTTTTTCGTTCTCAAAAAACTAGTTCCTGCTGTCCATAAATTTTCTAAATAATGTTTAATTCTCATCCAGGGTAAGAGTCATCCTATGGCTAGTCTGGCAGCTAGCCATAGGGTCAGTATGCCCATCGTGACGAGATAAATGGGTAATTCTAGGGTTTTTACATGAAATCAGTGCCATTGAGTGTAAGAAAACAGGACGTGCTTGTCCTTCCTTTGCACCTTGCTTCCCTCCCATAATTGCTGAGATGCTTTGTAGTTTTTAAATTATTTTATTGCTAAGAAAATCACTTCACTAAAATTCCAAGAAATTAAAGTTCCCTAGAACTCTATTTGTGTATGTAGCTGCTTCCACAATCTTACACGATTGACCGAGCCCTTGGGGGCAGAGTATCCTGTGAGGTACTGCAATTCTGGCCAGCCCTTCATTTACAGATGAGGAGATGGGGACACAGGGAGATGAAGTGACTCGCTCTGATTCCAGTTCTCCTACTCTGATCATTCTTCAAAGACTGTCGGAAAGGAAGGAGCAAGTGTAAAGTGGAGAGGATCAGCCAGTAGGAACCAGACAGGATTTTTCAGGGAAGAGTTGTGATGTTCTCTTTTATTGAACTTAAGTAGAAACTGATGCAAAGTCTTTGGCTTTTTATTTATTTATTTTTATTAAATCATAACCGTGTACATTAATGCAGTCATGGGGTACAACCTGCTTCCCCCGTGGCTCTCCTTCCAGTTCCTGAGACTCCTCAGTGATTCTTTCTTCCTTTGTTTTCTGTTTCTCTCTCTCCTTCTGTAACTCTTTTCCTGTGTGCCATCCCCCCGCCCACCACACAGACAGCTCCCGCAAACTGAGTTTTCCATTGTTTGGATGAAAACCTCAGCTACCCCTGGCTCTGGGCGCCTTTGACTGAGTGGTCACTGGTGCTAGTGCAGGCCTGGGCCTCGTCTGTAGCTGCACAGATCTCTCTAGGGCGTCAGCCTCTTTGGGCACTGATGGGCTGCGAGTCCCATCTCAGTTAAGCTGACAAAATTTAAAATTGTTTCAATAAAGAATTCCTTCTTTCCTTCTCTCTAATTTGTGAGTTTGGAGCCAGTCCGGAGAAGCTGAGGACGAACAGCGACTGATGGGAGGCTTAGGGAGAGAGCACAGACCCCCGTCTGTAGCCTTTCTGGCCGCAGTCTGCGTGACGTGTCTGCGTGCTCCCTCTTTGCTTTTCCTTTGTAGCCTTTTCACTTCTGCCTGGCATTAGGGCTTGGGGGAGAGTGGGCTGTGGCTCTGGGTTGCCTGGCCTGGGTCCTGTCCCGCTCAGCCTTCCTCTTTGTCTTTCTTGTCTGGTCGCTGCCCCTCCCCTGACTCCGTGGGTGAGCGCCTCATTCTTTCCACTCACCGTCCCTTCTGCCCCCCCTGTTGTTGCTTCCTGGTTCTCTTGGTTCTCTTCCCACCCTCTGTCCCCTGCCTGTCAACCCCTTTCCTCTTTTCTCATACCTTCCCAAGTCCCCCCGCCCACTGCTGCATCAGCAGCACAGGGTTGGGCACCGCCCTCCAATGTGTGCTGCCACTGATGTGTAAAAATGTTCTGTGAAATGAAAAATGTGGAAGTCTTTCATTTACCCGGCCTCTGAGACTTTACTGAGATAACGGGCCATTGGCAGACCTGTTTGCCACACCCCAGAAGGGTGGGTATGCCATTAGTTTTCTTATCTATAAAGGTGGAGACACCCATAGTATCTGCCCACAGGCCATTGTGAGGATTCAGTACACAATGGTGTACCTAAAGCCCTTAACACAACCGTTGGTTCTCAGCAGCTGTCCGATGAATGAAAGCTCTTATGCAAAATTGTTTATTTAAAACATTTTTCAACATACACAAAAGTAGAGTAGAATAATGAACCTCTATATGTTTTAGCAAACCACTCGTAGCATTTCATATGCATCTTTGAAAAATATGAATGCTTTCCTAACACAGTCTCAATGCCTGTATCCCAAACAATGAAATTTATGACAATTCTTAGAAGACTCTAATACTAACTCTTCAGTCACATTTTTCACATTCACTTAAAATTGCCCTTTTACTTTGTAGGTTAGGATCCAAATATTGTTCTTGTAATTGGTAATAATACTTCTTTTCATTGAAAATAGCTCCTGTTCCACCTTCTATACACACGCACCACGCACACACAGAGGTAATTATTGAAGAAACTGGGTCTCTTGTGTTATAGAATGTTCCATATTCTTGTTTTTTCTGTTTGCTTCTTAATGGTACCATTTAAATTGTACTTCTGTTTCCTGAGTTTCCTATAAACTGAAAGCTGGTTCTCACAGCTTCGTTACATTTAGCTTTAATTCTTTGTGGTGAGAGTGCTTCGTGGTTGGTTCTGTGCACTTCTTTTCTTTTCTTTTTTTTTTTTTTTTTGAAACAGAGTCCCGCTAGGTCACCCTGGGTTGAGTGCTGTGACATCACAGCTCACTGCAACCTTCAACTCTGAGGCTTAAGCGATTCTCTTGCCTCAGCCTCCCAAGTAGGTGGGACTACAGGCGCCTGTCACAACACCTGGCTTTTTTTTTTTTTTTTTTTTGTGGTAGTTGTCATTGCTGTTTGGCAGGCCCGGGGTGGGTTTGAACCCACTAGCTCTGGTGTATGTGGCTGGCACCCTCGCCGCTGAGCTACAAGCACCGAGCTGGGGCTGCCCACTTCTTAGAGGAGACGTGCCACTGAGCCTCTGAAGTCGGCTCAGATATGCTCAGCTGTCAGTTCCCCATTCAGCTGTCCTCTGCTCTTCGTTTCTTTTTCATCAACAATCTTTGCCTAAATCAATTATTTTCTTAGGGAGTTTACAAAATCGTGAGTTTTCTAATTATGCTATTACTTCTGCATTTAGTACTTTTACTTATCAATGTGAGGGAGATTTAGTTGCTTTAATATGGTTTAGTAAGAAAGGCAGACGTGGTAGCCAGCTGTCATGTGAAATGCGACGTGGCAGGGACATGCATCATGTGGCTAAAGGAGAGTTTGCAGGTAGAATGCAGGTTATTGTCCTTATGGCTTAGTCTCTCCACATGAGCTCTTCAAAACCAGAGTTTCTTCAGGCTGGCAGGGAAGGAGGAAGTCAGAGACTTGAAGCTCAGGAAAGAGTTGAGACACCGTTGCTGGCTTTGCAGATGGAAGGGTGCACACATTTGAGGAGTATGGGTCCTCCTAGGAGCAAATAGCCACCTCAGTCTTACAGCCGAAAGGAACTGAATTTTGCCTACAACTTGAGTGAGTTTGGGCCAGAGCCTATGGGTAAGGACTCAGGCTTGCTGACACCTTGAATGTGCCCTCGGCAGACAACCAGCATAGCCTGCCTAGACTTCTGACCCCACATTACTGTGAGGTAACATGTGTGTTGTTTTTAAGTCACTAAAGTTTTGGTGACATGTGGCACAGGAACAGAAAGTGCAATAGCAGGATAAATGCTTCTTTCTTTGTAACTCCCAATATTCAGGATGAAGAGATTAAGGGACAGCCACTTTTATCCTGCTTTTTATCCTTACATGGAAATTATACATCTTAGCAGATATCAATTAAGTTGACTCGTAGTTTGCTGTCAGTAAAACTTACATGTTTCAGTTTAAGGGGATACCAGTTATTGTATAAACAGTAAAATCAGTTTGTCAGTTATAGTTAAGATTATTGCCATTTTTCTTCTGTAAGATAATGTTGAAATTGTAATTTCATTGTATGCAGGTGAGGCACATGGGGTTTGATAAATTCCGTCCGTCTGTTGACAGTCTACTCGGCTTCTCTGTCTGCGTATTCACTTGTTAGAGGAGCATGTTTCACATTATGAGGAGCCTCTAAAATAGATACTTAGTGCATGAAATATGCAGATGTTATTCTCCTACAGAGAACACGATGGCTAATGAAATATTACATTGCATATTGCCACAGAAGGCATTTCATTTTATAGCAGTGACTTCAGAGCTTAATCCAGAGTTTGAATATTAATCTTTTTGAAGTTTGTGTCTCATATAAACTTGCAATTTTTACTTTTTAAAAAACAACTTTATTGAGGTATAGCGTACATGTACATGCCATAAAAATTCATTCCTTGTGTTTTATTTGATGATTTTTAGTGCATTTCTAGAGTTGTGTTACCATCACCATAATCCCATTTTAAAACATTTCCATACCTCTTCTGCACGTTTGTAGTGACTCCATCCTCAGCCCCAGGCAATCACTGGTCTGCCCCTGTCTCTGTATTTGCATCCAGACAGTTCATGAACTTAGAGACTTCCTACTGGTGCGGTAGGAAGTCTGTGGCCTTTTGTCTCTGGTTTCTTTCCTGCACTGCTGTGTGTATCAGTAACTTCATTACCTTTTGTTGCTGAATAGTATTCTGTTATGTGGACGTAGCAAACTTTCCTCATCCATTCACCAGTTGATGGACGTTTAGATCCTTTTTGTCTATTAAGAATAATGCTGCTATGAACATTTGTGTGCAAGTTTTTTGTTGGGCCTGTGTCTTCATTTCTCTTGGGTATATACCCAGGAGTGGAATTGCTGGGTTGCATGTTAGTTTATGTTTGGCTTTTTAAGAAATTTCCAAATTGCTTTCCAAAGTGAGCTTACTGTTTCGTGTACCCACCAGCAGTTTATGAAGGGTCCAGGTTTACCACATTTTCCAAGGCTATCCCTACCCCGTGCGGATTTCACATGATACCTGGCTCCCACGTCTGCCTTGATTGATACTTGCTGCTATTATTTCTCTTTGGATTGTACCTATTCCAATGAGTATGAAGCAGTATTTAATTGTGGTTTTGGTTTGTATATCTCCAAGAGTTAATGATAACAAACATGTTTGTGCTGATTAACTCTTGTATATCTTCTTTTGTAAAATATCCATTTAAATCTTCTGCCCATTTAAAAACTTAGACCTTCTTTATCTACCTTATTGGTAATATGTGTGAATTATAACTACAGGTATTTTTTTTCTTCCAGTTGGTGACTAGAATCTAATTTTTCAGAGGTTTTAATTTTTATGAAGTTAAATTTACACATTTGTATTTTATGACTTATATTAATACTTTGGTGTCATATTTATGAACGTTGCACACAACAAATTCACAGATTTTTTTTCTATTTTTCTTCTAGAAGTTTTATTGTTGCTGTTGCATTTAGTTGATTCATTAGTAAATTCTGATTGATTTTGATTAAATGTTGATTTTTAGTAAATTACTAAAATTTTGAGACCAAAAATGTAAGTTAATGTGATAAGAAAGGCAGACGTGGTAGCCGGGTGTCATGGGAAAGGCTGTTGATTTTTAGTAAATTTTTGTCTGTGATCTGAGTTATAAATTGATATATCTATTTTCGTGTGGGTATCCAGTTATCTGAAAATCATTTGTTGAAGGGACTTCCCTTGCCTCACTGGATCGCTAGGTATTTTATTAAAAATTAATTGACGGTGACTGTAAGTACTTATTTCTGACCTTTCCAGTCTGTTCCGTGTCTCTTTGTGTCTGCTCTTATGGCCGTGCAGCACCATCTTAATTACTGTAGCTTTATAGTAAGTTTGGAATTGGCAAACAGAAATGTGTCTCTCCTCCCCAAAGTTGTGTTGGCTGTTTTGGGTCCTTTGTATTTCCATATGATTTTTAGCATCTGTTTTTCACTTTCCACCAAATAAATCTTGCTGGGATTTGGACAGGGTTGTTTTGTATACATTGATGTTTTCTACACATCAATTTGAGGAATATTGCCATTTTCAAAATATTAAGTCTCCCAACCCATGAAAGTGAAATACTTCTGTCTCTTCCTTGTGTCCTCTTCAGTTTCTCTCCACAGTGCTTTGTAGCTTTCAGCCTCAACCTTACTAAACTTATTCCTGAGTCTTTAATCTTTTTGATGCTACTGTGAGTGAGTTTTCTTAATTTCAGTTTTGGCTATTGGTCGCTGGCACGTGGGAATAGAATGGGTTTCTAGGTAGCGACCTTGATCCTGCCGTCCTCCGGAAGCCCTTTGTTTGTTCCAGTAAGGGGTGTGTGTGCCTTAGGGTTTCTGTGTATAGGATCCTGTCTGAATAAAAACAGTTTTACTCCTTTTTTTCAATTTTCGTAACTTTTACTTCTTTTTCATTTTACTTTTCACTTTACCTCCTTAAATATTTTTTAATTTTGGTCTCAAACATACTAAAGGTGATTTTAAGGAACATTTAGTAGAAGAGTACATAAATTATATTTGACATTTGGGGCCAAAGTGTATGTTTCATTATAAAATGAGTATGTTGTATAGCAGAAGTCACTCCCTTACAGGGTCCTTTTTTAAAAAGAAAAAATTTCTGAGCATTCTCTATAGAATAGAAATAAAGATGGACACAGATATAGCATAGGCACTTCTTGTAAAAGTTCGGTAACTATACAAAACTGCAAAAGCACTAAAAAAACACTGTAAGCTTACATTTTTATCAGTTGTAATGAACAAAGTTTGTGGGCTATTTTATAATTGATAAACAATTATTACTTGAAGTGATTTGTGCTTTAAACCATAATAGGTAAATGGTTACAATCTGAAAACATTCATATTTGCACAGCTTTGGATTCAAAGGCTGGGGTTAAATTGTAGCACACTGAACACTCTTGCGTGTGGCTGTGGAGAGGGAATTGTCAAAACCTGGGAACCAGCTTCAGTCTTTGCTTTCCCCTTTGTTTCTACCTTTGGAACTATTTGTTTCTCTCTCCCCTGACAGAGGACCTTGATGGACAGTGACAGAGCCAGCATGCTCCCCCCACCCCCAGTCATATTTTTAAAACTTTCTACAGCTCAGAGCAACCACAGCCAGAGAGATGAAAAACATGGGCGCCATTGAATTCAGTACCAACTATCCATGCCTTTGTGGACACTTTTGTTAAGGGAAAGAGTTAAGGAGCCAACTTTGAGACAGCAGAGATAAACACTTGACTAAGCACAGCTAATTGGATTTTCAGTCAAAAAGGCAACACCAGGCTGCCAGTGGTAAGGGGACACTAGGTAAATTAAGGTCACAGATCCTGCAGTTTCTTCTTGGGTTTCTTAATAGAAATGCTGCCTGGAGAGGAAAGACGCCAGGAGAGAGAGGAAGCTGTTACTCACCAACCTCCCTGCTAGGCAGTCTTTTCAGCTAACTTCATAATCTATGTTGGATCAATCAAGGCTGGGCATTGGGCCCCGGTGTTGGCGTGTGCCCAGGCTGAGGATGCCACACGCCCCTGCGGTGCAGCCTCTACTGCTCCAAAAATCTGGGGCAGCTGAGAGATCTGGGGTAAAAGGGATAAAAAGAGGATACAAAGGCTAAACCAGTTCTGTAAGAAAATTTGGTTGTCTTTCTTTTTTTCTTTTGTGAACCAGTTTATTAGGGCTGGTTTTCTTTTGATAATAACCCTTCAAATTCTGAGAGCAGTCATTTTTATCACTTTCTGAAAGAATTTTAAAACTACATTTTGCCGGAATAACACAATCTTTTAATGTCTGTTATTCACTAGAACTATAGGAATGTTCCTATAGGAATATGATCCCTGGACTGCTGATCTGCAGGCTGGCATATCTATTATATTTTAAATTGTTACTATTTAATTTTCTCAGAGCGCTTTCAGTCCTGTGATGGAATTCTGTTAGTCCATAATAGGAATTACTATCAGTTTAAGACAGTGATAGCCACCTGTGTAGTCAACACCACCCCACGTTTCTGTATGATGGTAAAATAACATGACCAAGTTTCACAACTCTCAGAAGGCAGAGACTGGATTGGAAGTCATGTGCTTTTTCTGCCTATCACCAGGAGAAGTTAGCATGCACATGATGTTCCTTTTTCTTATTTTTAAATAACTTACCAACTGTATAATTCCTATTCAATATGTAATGATACTAAAATCCAGAATTTGGGGGCAGTGCACAAGATCTCTCTGTAGTTGGTCTACTTTATGTGCTTTGTTGAATGAGACATTTGCAATCAAATGTGTTTTGAGTGTTTTGCTGGGAATGCCTCATTAAACAGAAAGGCACTTGAAGAAGACTAAGATAGTATCAGGCCTCAGAAGGCTCCCTACCCTGACCAGCTCACCCTGCAAAAGAAGGCTAGCAAAGAATGTGTGTGAAGTGCACAGACACTATCGACCAGCTGTTAAGTGTGTTTAGCACTGCCAAGGAGCCCTGAGATTCATGGAAAAGACTTCTGGTCATTTTTCTGAGCCATAAATTTAAGTCCCCGGCAAATGTGGGGAAGACACTTATTTACCCAGGAGGGAAGCCTTGCATATCAGCCAGCATCTGCAGCTGAACTCAACCTTTTAGCTGCCAGGGTCCACATATTTTAGCAAAAAAAAAAAAAAATACTATAGCAATTAGCCATGTGGGGTCTTAATCTATATTGCTAGAGAATGTTGAGGACCTGTGAAGCATCACCTCTATGGGAAAAGTTATCTCTAAGCTTTTAGAACTGACAGTGGGGGGTGATTGGACCATTTTAGGATTTTAAGAACTCCCAGATGGTTATGAGATTCAAGGTGGCAGTGCATTGTCAAAATATCCCATAATATCCCCTGGTTTTTAGCTTTTTTAGAAATTTATTTTCTGATGGTTTTACCTTATTTTTGTCTTATTTTAGTATTTCTACTTCTAATCAAAGTCAAAACCAAGATATCCCATTAGCTGATTGTTAGGCTTTGTTTGACACTAACTGCTAAAAATTTAGTCATTCATCCATAGATTTAACTGTGTGCCACATATTCTTGTGTGAACTGGGAGTGTCTCAGTGAACAGAAGCTGAAATCCACACTTATGGAGCTAACACACTCTCTCTCTTTTTCTTTTCTTTTCTTTTTTTTTTTTTGGAGACAGTCTTACTCTGTCGCCTAGGCTGGAGTTTCCCCTTCAAACTCCTTGGCCTCAAGCAATCATCCTGCCCCAGCCTCCCGAGTAGATGGGAATTAGACACCTGCCATAACAGAGAGCTAATTTTTCTATTTTTTGTAGAGAAGGGGTCTCACTCTTGCTTAGGCTGGTCTCCAACTCTTGACTTGAAAGGATCCTCCTGCTTTGGACTCTGAGAGTGCTAGAATTACAGGCATCGCTGTGGTTTTAAATAGAGCATTTTTAAAAGGTGCTACTTATAAAGGGCAGTTGAGCAAAGTCATGGGGGAGATGGGGACCAGACTCCCTTGGATTTATGGGGGGGGGTTAGTGTCCAGGTGGGGTGTTCAGCAGAGCTGAGGCCTGGAGACTGGAGCTGCATAGTCCAGGAAAACATGGGGGTGGGGGCTGTACAGAAAGGGAGTGGGAGTGAAGAGGGACACAGGGCCCTGGAGACCAGGGCCAAGGCTTCTGATCTTAGCCAGGAGATATGACATAGGAATGTGTGAGCACTCATGTGCTGTGGTCTGACTCAGTGCTGGGGGGTTAGTCGGGTTGCCAGGGAGGCAAGGTATGGGCGAGGAGGCCTCTCTGGAAGCCAGAGGCTGTGAGAGGTGGTGCTGGCCTTCTGACCAGCAGGATAGCAGTGGAGACACAGGTGGTGAGAAGTTATGGAATTCCAAGAATTTGAAGATAGAACCAGTAGGATTTTTAATGAATTGTATTGTTCAAAAGCAGGTGGTGGAGGGTGGGGTGGGGTGATGGCTTGTGGGGACACTGTATCCTCCAGTTCAGTGTGAACCAAAGGTAAAGGAAGAGCTGAGATAAGAAGTCGAGGCTGCAGGGTGAAGACCTTGTCTATGCCTTGTGGGATCAAAGTAGCTTGATGTGCACAGAGGCCATTGGCTGGAGTATCCTCACACCTCCTTTGCAGCCTACCTGATGCTTTCAGGTCAGCGGAGAGCTCTGCTTTGACCTTGCTAGCTCCCTGCAGGCTGAGGCACGCGGCAGACTCTTACAGGTGTGAGTCAGAAGGGAAGTCCCAGCACAGGCCGGGTCAGGGAGTGCAAGGAACTGTTTATAACACTGGAACACAATGAGGGAACCTGACACAACATTTTAGAGAAGAAATATTCTTACCTTGTACAATATACACTTACTCTCCAAGGAAACTTTTTTTTAGTTGAAATCATTATGAGCCTGTCGAGTGTTTGCTCTTCAGGAGTCCATTCCTTATCATATAACTCATGACTATTTAAGGAGACTGAAATTTGTTTCACTTTGTGCTTCTACTTTGAAACCAACAAGTGAATTCCAAATCGGAAATAGAAAAGAACTTGAAGTGGAATAAATTAATGGGACCATTGATTTTTGACCCTTTTCTTTCACTGTTTTTTTGTTTATTATTTGCACATATACTTGGTTCTTATTTATGAGGTACCAACTGCTATTTATAAGAATCCAGTTGTTACTTTTTGCCTTGTTTGCTGATAAATTGTGCCCTATGTTTGTATTCTTAACTTGCAGAGCAATTTTTTTTGGATGTATAGTATATATTACATGCATACATAATGCAATAAAATGCATACAAATGAAGTTTATTTTAGGAATAGAGTTTGAGTTTTGGCCAATGTGTACACCTGTCCACATACATAGACCATTTGAAAAATCTACTCTTACCCCATTGTGTTCAGCTCAGCCCAGCCCTGGACAAGCACTGATTTGCTTTCAGATGGAATACATTCCATTTACCTTTTCTAGACCTTCCTATAAATAGAATCAAACAATATCCTTTTGTGTCTGACTTATTTGTCTCAGCATATTTTTGAGATTCATGCACATTGTTGCTTGTATTGGAATTTTGTTTCTATTGTTGCTGAATGATATTTCTTTTTTTTTTTTTTTTTTTTTTAGATGGAGCCTAAATCAATCCCCCTGGGTAGAGTGCCATGGCATCACGGCTCATAGCAACCTCCTACTCCTGGGCTCAAGTGAGAGTCTCCTGCCTCCGCCTCCCAAGTAGCTGGGACCACAGGCACCCGCCACAACGCCCAGCCATTTTTTGGTTGCAGCCATCATTGTTGTGTGGCGGGCCCGGGCTGGGGAGTCGAACCCACCACCTTAGGTGTACGTGGCTGGTGCCTTAGCCGATTGAGCCACAGGCGCTGCCAGTGGTATTTCTTAAATCAGCAGTCCCCAACCTTTTTGACACCAGCAATAGGTTTCATGGAAGACAATGTTTCCGTGGCCTGGGGTGATGGTGGTGATTTGGGGATGGTTTCCTGTACTTCTGTCACTGTCACATTGTTACATTATATTACATCATTACAGTATCTACATTATTATCATCATAAGGAGCATGCAACCTAGATCCTTTTCATACACAGTTGACAGTGAAGTTTGCACTCCTGTGAGAATCTGGTGTCACTACTGCTGTGACAGGAGGCAGAGCCTGGGCGGTGATGCGAGTGATAGAATGCAGACGAAGCTCCTCTCGCTTTCCCGGGGCTTCTCTCCTGCCTTGCAGCCCAGTTCCCAACAGTCCACAGTCTGGTACTGGTTAATACTGTTTGTAGACACCAGAATTCCAGTTAGGGGCAATTATGAATAAAGCTGCTGTGGACATTTGAGCACAAGTCTTGTGAACATTCACTGTTGTTTCTCTTTGTTAAATACCTAGAGAAGAATTACTGGATCCTCTATCATAGGTGCACATACAGGACAGTTGTCTTTTTTAGGGAATTACCTCCATCATTGTGAAATATTTTTCTTTATCCAGATAATATATGACTGACATCTACTTTGTTTCTGTATTTATATGTTGAAAGTGTGTTTGTTACAGGCAGAATCTGGTTCCCACTAACAGTCTCTGCCAGGTAAATAGAATTTATATCATTTACAATTAATTAACAAAATAGTTGAATTTAAGTTTCACATCCTTCTGATTGTTTCCTATTTATTATTCTTTTTTGTTTGTTTGTTTGTTTTCTGTCTTCTTTTGAATTGAATAATTTTGGTACATTATATTGTTGCCACCGCTGGTATATTAGCTTTGCTCCCCTCCCTTCCCCTCCCTTCTCCTCCCCTCCCCTCCCCTCCCTTCCCCTCTCACTCCCCTCCCCTCCCCTCCCTGCCCTCCCCTCCCCTGCCCTTTCCTCCTCTTCTCTCCCATTCTCTGCCTCCCTTTCCCTCCTTTGCCTTCCTCTCCCCTCTACTTCCCTTTTCTTCCTTTTCTTTCTTTCATTTTCAGAAACCTTGGCTTCCCTGAATTCCTGGCACTCATACCTTAGTAAGACCATGCTGGTCTGCTTGGGTCCCCCACCCAGCACTTCAGAAAGTATCTCCAGGCCGAGTTGGCTCAGAGACCTCCTAGTTTTTTGCCTTCTCTCAGGGATCATAGCCCTCTCCATGTATGAAAACGTTTATTTCATGTACCTCCTCTGTCCAGGTTTCTAGTTGTTTTCCTGATAAATCTTATTGGTAGAATGTGCAGCCCTTATTACATAAGTATTATGCCACAAAGTGTAGTTTTACTTTTGACATAAAATATTTGGTCCTCAGTGGGAAAATGGGTTAAATATTTGAAACTAAGGCTCCCTATAAAATCCTAGACAGATAGAACCATTGCTATAACTTCACAGGGCAAAACAAAGATGATGACTGGGGATCTTCATCTTGCTAAAAAGATTCGAAAAAGGCATTTTCCGTACAGTTTGGGTAATGATAGCAGCTGTCACATATGTGTGATCTCACGTAGTCTTCAGAGTAGCTGTGTGTGTGCATGTTTGCAATCATATGTATGTCACCGTTGGTGTGTGTGTGTATGCGCACGATCACGTGCGTGCCACCGTCCCATGTGTGTGTGTGAGTGCAGTCATGTGCGTGTCACCATCAGTGTGTGTGTGTGCGCGCGATCATGTGCGTGTCACCATCCGTGTGTATGTGCGATCATGTGTGTGTCACCATCAGTGTGTGTGTGTGCACGATCATGTGCGTGTCACCATCAGTGTGTGTGTGTGCGCGATCATGTGCGTGTCACCATCAGTGTGTGTGTGTGCACGCGATCATGTGCGTGTCACCATCAGTGTGTGTGTGCGCGCGCGATCATGTGAGTGTCACCATCAGTGTGTGTGTGTCCGATCATGTGCGTGTCACCATCCACGTGTGTGTGTGCGATCATGTGCGTGTCACTGTCTGTGTGTGTGTGCAATCATGTGTGTGGTGTGTCACCATCCATGTGTGTGTCACCGTTTGTGTGTGTGCACGATCATGTGCGTGTCACCATCTGTGTGTGTGCGATCATGTGCGTGCCACCATCCATGTGTGTGTGATCATGTGCGTGTCACCATCCGTGTATATGTGTGTGCGATCATGTGCATGTTACCGTCAGTGTGTGTGTGCGTGATCATGTGTGTGTCACCGTCAGTGTGTGTGTGCGCGGTCATGTGTGTGTCACCGTCAGTGTGTGTGTGTGCACGATCATATGCGTGTCACCATGTATGTGTGTGCACGGTCATGTGTGTGTCACCGTCAGTATGTGTGTGTGCGACCATGTGCGTGTCACCATTAGTGTGTTGTGTGCGCGATCATGTGTGTGTCACGATCCGTGTGTGTGTCACGGATCATGTGCGTGTCACTGTCAGTGTGTGTGTGCACGCGATCATGTGCGTGTCTCCGTTGGCGTATGTGTGTGCGTGCGCGATCACCTGCATGTCACTGTCTCTGTGTGTGTGCATGCACGCGATCATGTGTGTGTCACTGTCCATGCGTGTGTGTGCACACGCAATCATGTGTGTGTCACTGTTGATGTGTGTGTGTGCACTTGATCATGTGCGTGTCACTGTTGGCGTGTGTATGTGTGTGCACGCACCTGATCATGTGCGGGGTATGTGTGTGTGTGCGTGCACTTGATCATGTGTGTGTCACCATCTGCGTGTGTGTGTGCACTTGATCATGTGCGTGTCACTGTTGGTGTGTGTATGTGTGTGCACGCACTTGATCATGTGCGGCGTGTGTGTGTGTGTGTGCACGTTCTTGATCATGTGCGGCGTGTGTGTGTGTATGTGTGTGTGTGTGCACTTGATCATGTGCAGCAGCGTGTGTGTGTGTGTGTGTGTGTGCACTTGATCATGTGCATGTCACTGGAGGCTGTTTCACAGGTGAGGAACCCGGTTGGGCCTCACAGTGAAGGGATGTAGCCTGTGTCTTGCACATGGTCAGGAGCTCAGCTGGAGTCTGCCACGCTCCAAAGCTCACATCTTAATCACTATACTAAGCTGACTAAGACAGTTTTGAGGTTTTTCCTCTTGACGGTGCAGGTGACATGTCTTCAGGGGAGGCTGTAGAGTTCAGGTTCACTAGTGCTGGGACTCCCCGGGGCGCTGGGCTTCTCTGTGAAGTGGCTACTTGTTGCCAGGACAAAGCCACATGATTAATTCCCACAGGAAGTGGTCCCTCTCCCTCTCTTTCTGTCTTCTTTTCTCCTTGCCACCTTGTTCCCTTTTAATCTTCTTTTTCTCTCCTTTGGCTCCATCTTTTCCTCCTTTCCCTGTCAAAATAGCAGTAACAGCAACAGCAGAAGAGGATGAAATGGAAACCAGCCCCAGTTTAATTCATGCAACCGTAGGGTGTTAGGCCTGAAGGAAACGTCAGGTTTTGTCTGCTGCATTCTTTCTCCCTTTCTCTTGTTGGTGAGGACACTGAGGAACAGAGGCAGGACGTGAGTTGACCAAAGCCAGATCACTTGCTGGACAGCAGCAGCTAGAATTTAGCCAGTGCACAGGGGTGGGTAAGGGGATCTGCCGACTGACTCTGAGGTGATGGGAGGGGCAGCCAGATTGAAGTGGAAGAGACTGAGGAGGTGATTACTTAGATTTGTTGTTCAGGGGACATTTCTTTAAGGACATAATTTGAGCCAAGATCAAAAGAGTAGGGGCTGTAGTCCTGCAGATCAGAAGAGCAGCCTTGGCGGGAAGGGCAGCACTGCTGTTGGCCGGAGGCAGGAGAGAGCATGGTGTGTTCAGAAACAGCCAGGAGGCTGAGGCCGGCAGCATCCAGGGAGAAGGATGGCAGAGGCTGGGAGCACGGAGGGCTCAGTAGCCAGGATCTTACTGTCAGTGTGATGGGAAGCTCTGGAATTTTTTGACCAGATCTGACTTGTTTTAAGAGTGTTCCAGCCTCTTAATGGAGAATGAATTGTTCAGAGTTAAAGTGGAAGAGTGGAGGCAGTGAATTCAGAGGTTCCTGCCCCACCTAGAAAGTTGCCAGCGGTGGCGAATGTCAGAGTAAGAGCAGTGGAGATGCAGGGATGGGGTGGGTTTGGGCCTGTTCTGGAGCTGGAACCTGACATGCTGGCTGTGGGCTGCCCCAGGGCAGGGAAGAGATGACTCAGGGAGAACTTCAGTGCCAAATTTTGGAAGGCAGGTATTTACAAAGTTTCTAAAATTTAGGAGAATAAATATAGTCTATAAGGTATATTTCTTTAACTTATTCATAACTGTAGAAGGGAAGGACCTAGCTGAGGTTCTGAGAGATAGAAGGATGAGACAGAGTGATGCCGGGGCTGCAGGGAAGCCATGCGTGTTCTGGCCTCTCGCCCTTGTGGTGCTTGGCCAGCTCTCAGCCATCCCTCGCCTTGCTCCTCTGTCTCCCGCATAAGTATCCTCTGTACCTGCCCAATGTCCAGCTTCATTCCCAGCTTTAGTGAGCCTGTGCCAGTGTGTGGTTCATTTCCTAGTGAGTGATCATTAACAGTGTAATGTGGTGCCCTTGCCGCCACTAGAATAGGTCCAGACCTCACTGGTCATCTCCCATTACCAGAAAAACCCAAAGACACTAGCTGTGCATGTACACACACACGTACACAGATGCACACACACGCACACGCATTTATACACACACACCCCTGCCTCCCTGTCCTCCCTTCCTTTTGACCTTAATGACACTACTGTCCTGCATCCCACTGAGGATCCAACATTCTGACTCTTTGTCCCTCTCCCCCTGTCGCTGGTGCCCTGTCATTTTCTAGCTCCACCCTCCCCCTTAGCTTGTGCCATCATTACCCTGACCTAGAAATTTCAAGGCCTTCCTAACTAACTATTCTATTTTTATTTATTTTTTCTTTTCCAGCACATTTTCTGGCATGCAGCAATCTCAGCCTGGCCGGCTCCTGTCCTCAGCCCCCACTGAGCCCACCTGTTCCTATCATTCAGGTCTCCAGAGCTGGCCTTTATCTTTCTTTAATGTCAGCACTCACCTCTGCAGATGCATTTCAGACTCCTGTCCTCTCACCTGCACTGGCGTCCTGTCTCCCTCCGTGGAATGTCACATTCTCTAACAGGCTTTTTGCAAAGACCTACCATTCAAGGATTAGCTCAAACCCCCTTATTTCTGGCTATAAATAATCTTTTTTTTTGAGACAGAGCCTCAAGCTGTTGCCTTGGGTAGAGTGCCATGACATCACAGCTCATAGCAACCTCCAGCTCCTGGGCTTAAGCAGTCTCAGTTTCCCAAGTAACTGGGACTACAGGCACTTGCCACAATGCCCAGCCATTTTTTGGCTGTAGTTGTCATTGTTGTTTGGCGGGCCCAGGCTGGATTCGAACCTGCCAGCTCTGGTGTATGTGGCTGGCACCCTTGCTGCTTGACCTATAGGTGCCAAGCCATAAATAATCTCTTTTTTGATATTCCTGCTGCACTTATTATCGTCAGCATTTGACTGGGCACTTACTGTGGGAAGGATTCTATTGTGAACTGCCCTTTTAACATTGTTTCCCTAACTGTACTATACATACTTTGGAGATTAGAGCTAGTCTCTTATGCTTTTTTTGTAATTCTGAAGTTTCTATTTCAGTATTTTGCACATCAGAAGAATTGACTTATCATCTTTTTGGTTGACTTTCTGTTTTAGTATGAAACAATTTCAACTGCTGTTAGTATAAAACTCTTATTTGCAACATTTAGTGTAAAGAGTATATGTGTATGCCTTGTGATTATTGTTTCAGTGTGCTGGCAGCATGTGATATACTAGCCCTCCCTTGTGTCTCCTCTGTCATCTGTGCACTGCTGGGAGGGTGACAGCATCATCTCCAGTGTAATGTGCCACCCTTGTCGAATTCATTTTAACTTATAACCAGCTGAATATAGTCATTTGTCAATTAAATGACAAATTTAGGATCGGTGCCTGTAGCTCAGGCACTCAGCAGTTAAGGTACCAACCACATGCATGGGGCTAGTAGGTTTGAACCCAGCCAGAGCCTGCTAAACAAACAAACAAACAAACAAACAAAATAGCCAGGCGTTGTGGTGGGTGCCTGTAGTCCTAGCTACAAGGGAGGCTGAAGCAAGAGAATCCCTTGAGCCCAAGACTTTGAATTTGCTGTGTGCTGTGATGTCACAGCACTCTACAGAGGGTGACATAGCAAGACTCTGTTTCAAAAAAAAAGACAAATTTGAAATAGAAATAGAGGGATCCATTGGGTAGCTGTAGACTGGCCTAGGAGTAGCAGCTGGGTCACCTGTCCTTCCCTGGGACAGAAAGTGGAAGGGAGTGTTTACCAGTTAAGCCACCCTTGCTTCCCCTGGCCACTGCCACACTTCTGTGATGGTGTGTGTATAAGGCACTATGTGTGACTGCCTTTAAAAAATTTGGCATGAATTCTTCCTAGATGTGTTTACAGCTTACCAAATGGCTTTTAAAATACCTCTGTCATTTATCTTTGTTAAAATATCCTTTTCAATTGACAAATTACTGTATTTAGTTAAGTTAAAATGAATTTGGGCACAGTAATTGCAAAATACATCTCATAGCTCTAGTAAGTAGTCCTTTCATGTTAATTAAGTTTCACATTAGAAGTGAAAAGCAGCTTCAACCACGCGTTGCCTGAGGGGGCGCAGCACCAGGCTGTGGGTTGTGAGGATGGGTACACAGGCAGGGTTGACAGTGGCAACCACACCACCTGGCATCTCACTATTATGGTTTTAGTCTTTTGAGTCTTGAAGGCTTTTGATAATATCTTCACATTCTAATAGAAATATTCAGGGGGTGGAGGTAGGAATTAGTACATAGGTACTTAGTGTCTATCTAGTATCTGTTTAGGGATTAGGTTAGGGAATGGGACGCAGATACAGGGGCCATGTGGGGACAGGTGTCATGACAGATGGGGTGCCTTGAGGGAGATGAAGGTGCCAATTTATGATACAGCCTTTCACTTTAGCTTGGAGCCTGCTGTGTTTAGGACAAAATCTTCTGCTTTAAAATCCTCAGATCTGGATTCAAGAGCTGATTTTTTTTTTTTAATAGAACAATTGCATACTTATATTAAAAACTATTCCCTTGCAGGCTTTTTGGCAGAAAAGCTTCTAGTAAAGCCTGGGTATTGTATAACTGCTGGATACCGGGTATGGGTGTTGCCCTTGGCCTCTGGCTGAAGGCCAACCCCTGCCGGCACATCTGGGCCTCTGCTGCACCCTGAAACATGCCTTCCACCCCTTCCCCGCCGGGACTTGTTTGCCCAAATTGAATTGCCAGACGGAGGCCTCCCTCTTTCCTCATCTCAAGTTAAATCTCCGGCCCCTGACCACTTGTTCCTTTTTCTTTTCTCTCAAGTCCAGCTTGCTCTTCACGTCTTCCTGAAACCACATGTGGATGTGGCTGTGCCACAAGCCACACTGATCTTCCCCTTAGTAAACTTATCAACTGGTTATTGAGCCAGCGAAGCTCTAGCCACTGTGCAAGGGACAAGAGAAAAACAAACAAAAACAGACCACTCATGTCATCCATGGACTATTCAGGGAGACAAATGAGGGAACAGCTGCTGCTTATCGGGCCGGGAAGACACGCATCCTTCCTTAACATGGTACACGCTGTCTATTCCCAAGGCAGTGTCATGCTTAATGAAAATGCTAACGGTATTTCCATCAATCCAGGAACATGACAAGGAACCAGAAGTGGACACACAAATCAGCTAAGCAGGGCAAGAGGGTCTTCCCAGACAAGTGCCAGGGCACTACAGAGCCAGAAGGAGCCCTTGAGTAGCCCAGTACAGAACCCGGGACGGAAAGGCCCCAGAAAATCTGAGCAAAATACCCATTATCCAGAGTAAGAATGGGCAAAGACTATTGAAAGGCAGGTCATTAAAAAGGAAACCAAGTGGAACTTAAACGTAAGAAAAGATTTCAGCATTTTTCAGAAATAAAGAGAAATGCAAATTAAATGTACTCTGAATATATATATATATATATATATATATATATATATTTTAATCTTTCAAATTGACAAAGTCAGAAGTTAAATAACACATTTTTGGTATGGCTGTGGGTTTCCAAACAGGTGCTCTTACCTGCTGCTGGTGGGAATATAAATAAGTACTACTCCAGTGGAGGCTGAGTTGGCCGTGTCTGTGTAAATGACAAAATGTCTACATAATCTTTGATGTAGAAGCCTCACTCCGTGGAAGGTGGCCTACACGTGTACTTGAGTACGTGAGAAATGATGCATGCAATGGGTTTTTTACTGCAGGAGTTTATGAAAGCAAAATATTTGGAACCAACCCAAACGTTCATCACTAGGGAACAAATTACGTAATTATGATGTTCCATACGATGGAATGTCATGCATTTGTCAGAAGGAATCGAGTCGTTCTTTGTGGCTGGTTAAGGAGATCTCTAAGATAATGTTATAGAAGAGACTCTTGTGGATAGTATGTATAGTATGGTGGAAAACAAGAGTCTGTACTTGTGCTTGCCTTTATGTTACATTAGCAAGTGACACAGGCACTTGTAACAGTGAAACCCCCAAACATCGGGGGCTTTACATGGACCATATTCTTTTCCATTTGCTGACAGTGCGAGGCAGGTGCTTCAGGCCAGCGTGAGGCTTCTCTCCATGAACTGAGTCCTTTCCATCTTGTGGTGCTGCTGTCCCTTAGGACTTGGTATTCTCTGCATCTAGCTGGGAGAAGAGACCATGGCGGTGTCCTGCTGATTTCTTAACAACCCTGGCTCAGAGGTGACCTATTCCCTGAAAATAAGCAAGGAACTAGCAAGAGCAGTTTCCTTGGGGTAGTGGTGGTGGTCCAGTGCTGCGAAGATGGGGACAGAAGCAAGAGAGAAACTTTTAAAAACATTTTGGACTATGTTATCCATTCATAAAATAAAAATAAATAGTTGCAGTAGGTCACTGTGTCTACCCTGAGGGTGAGTGGGCATTTAGAGTTCACTGCTTTCTCTCTGGCCTGGCTGGAGTCATCAGGGTAAAGTGGCTGCTAACCAGGTCAAGTCTGCAGGGGCTGAGGTAGAGAGAAAGGGAGTGGACAGGTGGGTGGCACAGAATTGCCAGAGGCTTGGTGACCAGAGGGTGGGTGCTGAGCGAGGGGGAGCCAGTGTGAAGATCTAAATATCTCTGCTGTGATGTGCAGAGATCTAAATATCTCTGCTGAGCTGTGAGTGCTGGAACCTGGGTGGTGGGCAGATCAGGTGCAGAGCAGAGCACAGTGTAAGTTGCCTTGTGCAGGAAGGAGCTGGGGCTCATCCAACATTCTGTGTAGCACCAGTGGAAAGGTCAAAGCAGGGGGACGGTGTGAGCAGATCTGGGGGCAGCAGCACAGAGGATGAATTGGAAGGGAGAATGACGAGTGTCCAGGGAACAGCGAGGATGCCGTTGGCATCATCTAAGGAAGGCTAACAGTTTGAGCTTTAGCGTGTCTCTGCTACAGAGTGAATTTGGCACTTAATTCAAGGAGGTCAGGTGTTATCACTTCATGTGTTATCTATAGTATCTCTAATCAGGTTGTAATTGCTTTGAGAACCCCTTCATTTTGTACTTACAGTGTCATGCCATAAATATGTATCTGCTGATTCTCTCGTTTTCAATAAACTTTTATTGAAATAAAACATGCATATAGGAAAGTGCTCACCCGAGGGTGTCAAAGTGAGACTGTCTCAAAAAAATAAATAAATAAGTGCTCAGATCATGACTTCATGGCCTCATGCATTATTACAAAGTGTGCGCGCGTGCGTACACACACACGTCTGAATTGGGTGGCTCTTACTCTGTTTCTTCCTTGTTAAAACTGTGGATAGACTTAGCATGATCACTGCCCCTGCCTCTCCTTTGTCCTGGCCATGTTTGATCTGTGTATACTGATGCTCTGATTTCCATAGTGCCAGTTTTAATAATTATTCTTAGAGAAATCACTGGGAAATATATGTCAGAAGACATATTTAGATACCTCATTTTAAGTTTTTTTTTTTTTTTGCAGTTTTTGGCCCGGGCCGGGTTTGAACCCACCACCTCCAGTATATGGGGCTGGCGTCCTACTCCTTTGAGCCACAGGAGCCACCCTAAATCTCTTTCTTTAACAGTCATTTTGTTTGTTTATTATCAGTTGTTCACAGAACTGTGGTAAGTGAAAAAAATCAACTGCAGTGTGGAAAGCTTATTAGTGTAGTGGTGTCGTCAGAGATTTTTACTTTTTTGTCATCACATAATAGAATGGTTTTAAAAAGCTGAAAGTAATTCAAGTATTGGAAGGGTTTGGATAGAATTTTTCTTGCCACTGTATTCTCACATTTCATTCCCTATTCCGTTTCCCTTTTGAGTTAAGAGCCAATTGCTCAGAACATTCCATGGATTTTTCTTTGGCCACATTCATTACCATTTGTGCTTTTGTCTGCTGGATTCTTCATATCCAGTGCCCCAGATCTTTCCATTATGCAAATGAATGGTCCCATTAAGTAATCTAAGAATGTTTTATGGATACTTTGGAAGAATATGTATTTGCTGAATTTAAATTAAGGGTAGGATGGATAATTTGGGTTTTAGAAGATCTAACTATTTGCAATATTCCTAAATCGTATTTCATTTAAAATTTTTTTCCTTCTATAAAGTTTTAAGTCAAGCAGTAAAAGCTCTACTTTGATAAGTAGAGTTAAGTAAAAATAAAAATATTGAGGGTTTACATTAAATAGATGAATATAATAAACTGAATACTCATTTTGATTTATATAGAGTGGCCGTTTAAAGTTGCACACTATTTTAAATTGCACTTGAACTTTAAGGCCACTCTGTATTTGGAAACTTGGAAGAAATGAAAGAGAGAAATATTGCTTGAGAATATAGGTTAGTAACACTCATCCAGGAGGGACGCTGCAATCTTACGGGAGTTTTCAGGTTTTGTCTCTGTATGCTTTTTTTTGATTTCTGAGTTTGCTTTTTTTTTCACTTAAGATTTCCTTCGTTTTCGTGTGTAAAGAATATTGTGTATTTTGGAAACATCAGCGTGTCTGTGACTTCTGTATTACCAAGAACCTTTATAATGACTTACTTAGTCCCTTCCCTATGTGTGTGAGTAATTTTGTCTCCCACACACACCTGTGGTTTATGAAAACGTGCTGTTGAGGCTGAGAACTGTGCAGGGGGTCGGGCCCTGGCTCCTAGACATTTTCAGAGTCCAACTCGCGGCTCACAGTAGCTGCTTTCTGGGCACATCTCTGAGCCTTGTTCGGCTGTGTTTACCCAATCTAATTTTTCTTTTTTCTTTCATGGTAACAGTTTTTTTTGGGGTGGGGGGGGCAGGGACATGCTTATTGAGTTATAATTTAAATCAAGTAAAATCCACCATTTAGATGTACAATTCTGTGAGTTTTGACAGACACACAGAGTGTGTAACCACAACCAAAATCAAGATATAGAGCAGTTCATCACCTCTCAGAATTTTCTGTGCTCCCAGTTTCATAGTCAGCCTACATCTCCTACCCCAGCCCCTGGCAACCACTGGTCTTTTTTCTGTTGTGTGGTTTTGTGAGTGCTTGTGCGCTCTTCTCCAGAGTGACTTACAAGTGGAACCATGCCGTGTGCAGTTCCGTCCCTTTCAGCACCATCCCTGGGCACACTGGGGTTGCACGCGTCAGTGGTCATTCCTGTCTGCTGTGGAGTTTTCTGTAGCATGGGCACACACGGACTGTTTATTCATTAGCTAAAAAACATTTGGGTTCTTTCTAGGTTTTGAATATTGTATATAAAGCTATGATTAATATAAACATTTGTGTTCAGATTTTTATGTGACTATAAGAATTTAGGGATTCGAGGGTTCACTTCTGTGGTTCATCTTACAAGGGTACAAGTGAATCTTTCTTTTTTTTTTTTTTTTTTTTTTTGAGACGGTACCTCAAGCTGTCCCCCTGGGTAGAGTGCCATGGCATCACAGCTCATAGCAACCTCCAACTCCTGGGCTCAAGCGAGTCTCCTGCCTCCGCCTCCCAAGTAGCTGGGACCACAGGCCCCCGCCACAACGCCCGGCCATTTTTTGGTTGCAGCCA
>CAUYQV010082035.1:0-33672 GCA_963574575.1 Galagoides demidoff
CTGACAACAAACTATGATAAGCAGTTCTCCATAATCACTTCTCAACAATTATTTGTTATTATTACAGTTTAACATTATAAAATTAACAAAAATAATATAAAACTCACATTCTGGCGAAATAGCCACATGGCAGCCGAAAACCGTATATTCCCTTCCTGTTCTCCCGCCCGTTTCTGCATTCTTTCCAAAAATTGGGACTTCTTAAAAATGCCGCAGGATGCAGGACAAATTGTTAAAAAGCAGGACATGTGGTCACCCTAGACTAGAGCAAACTGCCTATCCACAGTAAGCAGCTTGTACTTTAAAAGGCCTCCCCATATGGACCAGCAGATGAAGAAAGCTAATTTTCAATTCCTCACCTTATTGAAATTTGCTACAGAAAGTTAATTAAAGGAAGAATTTGATTCCACTCTGTGTGTATTCATTGTTTATTAGAGACTAGAATATATTTCTGCATTTAAGCTTTCTTTTCCTTTCTAATTTGAAGTATGTGATTTTGAAAGTCTTTCTACTTCAGCTATTACTTGTCCTCAGGGCAGAAATGTTGCCACCAAGTTTTTTGAGAATAGAATACCTTTATATCTAGACCCAGTATTGAGTCACAACCAGATTAAAAGAAATGAACTCAGGTAATTATCTAGATATTTTATTTTTATAACTCATAAAATCATTTTAAGATCAAATTGTATGAAGAGTTCATTTTTATATGTGTATATTTTAAGAAAATTTGAAACACAATATTTTGGCACACAGTAAGTTTCTATTAAAGAAAAATGTTATCATATAACTATTTAGTAGTTCAGTAATCATTTCTTAACCATATCTGAAGCATAGAGCATTTAATAGACTCGGCCTTTTACTATAGAGATATACTTGTGTAGCTATTTCTGGAACTACCTAGAAGTTAAAACTCTGGTATTATAGCTAGTATTTAAAAATATGTTGGATATCTGGGGAGATTCATGAACCACCTGTTAACCGAAAGTGCAAAATATTATAAATGAGAAAGCTAACAGGGAAATATTTTTGGAACATGACCTGATGTGAACAGTGTGTAAGAGTCTACAGCACACACCCTGGGTGAAGGGATAAGCTACAGCTTGAACTTTACCTTAGAAGTGAGAACAGTGTATCCTAAAAATCTGTACCCTCATATTAATTTGAAATAAAAAAGAATCTAATATAGTTAATCAGATCATAATTTATTTTCTTTCTTTCTTATTTATTTATTTATTTTTGTGGAGACAGCGTCTCAGCAAAATTTGAATGTTGGTAATACAAACTACTACCTTAAGAAATTGTCTCTCTTGCCAGTCTTGCCCTGTTGTCTGGTCCAGAGTGAACTGGTCATCTTCTGCACAACTCACTGCAACCTTTAACTCCTGGGCTCAAGCAATCCTCCTGCCTCATCCTCCCCAGTATCCACTTCCATGACACTGAGGTGCTGAGCTGATACTTCTTTTCTTTTCTTCTTTTTCTTTTTTTTTTTTGTAAAGATGGAAGTCTCACACTAATCTCCAACTCCTATTCTCAAGCAATCCTCTTGCTTCAGCCTTTGAAAGTGATGTAATTATAGGCATGAGCCACCATTCCTGGCCAGATCATAACTTTTAAATATTTTTGTTTTTGATAGTAGTATACCTGAAAATTTTTCTCTTTCTTTCATTTTTGGCCTTTGGACTAGTAACATACTTACATTTTTCTTTTGAATTTGAGCCTAAAAGTATATATGTTTTAATTCTGTGTCAATGATGCTATAGAACAAGTAGGATGAGGGATAATTTCTCAAGGAAGTAGTTGATATCAACAACAATCAAGGAATATCTACCCATGCAGGAGGTTAGTTCATTAAATACATTTCTCCCTTATTAGATTTTTATTTTTATTTTTATTTCCCCAATAACTAGTTTTTCTTCAAGGACTATTACATTTAATTTTCTGCCTCCTTCAAATTATATTTTTCTCTCAGTGTCTTGCAGTTTTCCCTTTCGGTAATGAGGACCCAGTAGAATCTCTAGCAAGCCTGAGTCAGTGGATTTTAAAAGCTCCAAAGAACAAAACAATGATACTAATGCAGATCTGTGTTTTAGGTCTAGGGACAAAAGTCCTTTAAGGCTTTTAATTATCCCAATTGCTAGGTCGAAACTTGAAATGTACCTGCACAAATGAGAAGAATATTTCTATGATAATCGTGCTGGATTCTAGGTATTTTTCTAGAATACTTAGAAAATAGAAAAACAATTTTGTATGAATTTAAGAGCCAATAAAAGGCTCTTAAAATATTTATAATCCAACATATTGAAAATTAGTATTTTAAACATGGTAATAAATTAAAGTGAAAGATTTTTGATTGACTGTGGTACAACTCAATATAGAACTAAAATATCTTCATTCATTTAGCAAATATTTACTTAGCATGTACTCTGTGATTGTAACAAAACATCAGGTCTACTACATTAAATAAAGTACAGAGGGTCACTGACCTTATGAAATATAAATTTAAAAATGCTTATTAAATACGATTACTTGGCAACAAAATATGGCAAGGTGATCTTTCTATGTTTCCTATGACATGTTGTAAAATAATTTAACAGGAAATTTGTACGATATTTATAATTAAAAAATACTTCTCTAAATGATGATGAAAAGTAAGATCTTAAAATTGAGTAGGTGTCTGTTATATCCTAATGTAGTATTAACATCAATACCTATATTACTTATTTTAATTCAAGCATCCTGTTGTATACATTCATTATAATGAAAGAAAATTAAAATTGGTAGTATTTTATCTTATGTGCATATTCCTTTCTTGAATTGATTTCTAAAACTGTATCAATAAACTATACTTAGTGAAATACCAGAAGTAAAGAATGACCTTTAGAACTTTAGTTACACATTATACACACAATTAACTCCTTGGCCATGTTTAATTAGGTATTAAAAAAGTAAAATTACTTTTAACACCTAAATGATAGTAATGTGTAATTCAATCATTTACATTCTTTATTGCCATGTATTGAATAGAATTCTCATTTCTGTCTAACTGTCTCAGTTACTTATGAAGCATATAGATGGCTATGTGTATCTTCCCAGAGTTTTTTAATGCATGGACTACATTTTGATCGTATATACACACAAAGAGAATTTTTTAAAATGAAATTGTAAATTATATTTTTTAAATATAACAGATTCCTTTGTATATATTTGGTGAAATAGACATAACGTATAGTGGTACTGAAAACTCATGATTTATTTAAATTGATTTATTTTTCTCTAGTTTTTAACCTTTCCACTATAATTCTGATATAAGTATCCTTGTTCATAGGAAGAGGAGATGTGGGAATATTTTAACAGGATGTATAACCAAAGTGGAACCCTGAATTAAAAGCTATGTACATGTTTAATTTTGCTACATACAAACATACTGATGTTGAAAGTGTTTGAATTTCCCTTTCTGATCTCTACCAATGGGTATTTCTCGAAAGTTTTGGAATACTGAGTATTGCCAATGCTTAAATATTAAAATTTAATTTTTTATTATTTTAAGAACATCTAAAAATTATTTTAAGTTATATTGTTTTGATTGTTAGTGAGGTTAAGAACTTTTCAAATGATGGATATTTGAACTATTCTATGATTTCATCACATAAAAATTTTTCTTGATTATAAAATGTGTTGTTTGGGTACAAGAATGAAATATGTGATTGAAGATAATTGAAATATTTATCACCTCAAGCATTTATAGTTTATTTGTGTTTCTAGTCGTTTAGTTATTTTGAAATATGTAATAAAGTGTTATATGGTTACCCTATTGTGCAACTGAGTACTAATTCTCTATATAACCACACTTTTTTTAAATTTGTTTACAATCTCTTTTCTTAATTTTTTTTTTTTTTTGAGACGGAGTCTCAAGCTGTCCCCCTGGGTAGAGTGCTGTGGTATCACTCACAGCAATCTCTAACTCCTGGGCTCAAGCGAGTCTCCTGCCTCCGCCTCCCAAGTAGCTGGGACCACAGGCGCCCGCCACAATGCCTGGCCATTTTTTTGGTTGCAGCCATCATTGTTTGGTAGGTTTGGGCTGGATTTGAACCTACCACCTTAGGTGTATGTGGCTGGTCCTTAGCCACTTGAGCCACAGGCGCTGAGCCTCTTTTCTTTATTTTAATGTGTTTTTTTTTTTTTTCATTGAAGAAGTGAGAGCTTTATATCTCATAAAGGGCAGTAACTTTTGGGTGGACTTTCCCACAGGTTGGAGGCAGAGCCAGGCAGAGCCCTGACCAGAAGCCAAGTACAGGAGCTTCCAGTCATCCCCTCTTTACACACCCCACTCCCTGACCGCATCTATCCTTCCAAACCTCCAGTAACCATCATTCTTTTTTATTTTCTCTCACGTTATTAGTGAGAATATATATTTGTCCTTCTATTTTTCATGCATTTCACTTAACATAAAGATCTCAAGTTCTGGGCACAGCGCCTGTGGCTCAGTGAGTAGGGTGCCGGCCCCATATGCAGAAGGTGGCGGTCTTGGCCAAACTAAAACAAAAAATAGCCGGGCATTGGGGTGGGCACCTGGAGTCCCAGCTACTCGGGAGGCTAAGGCAAGAGAATCACCTAAGCCCAGGAGCTGGAGGTTGCTGGGAGCTGTGACACTATGGCACTCTACTGAAGGTAATAAAGTCAGATTCTGTCTCTAAAAAAAAAAAAAAAACTCATGTTCCTTCCCTGTTGTTACAAATGACAACATTTCCTGTTTTATATTTGTGGGTGTTAATATGCCATTGTATATATTCACCATATTTTCTTTATCCATGATAAATGTTTAGGTTGTCTTCTTATCTTAGATATAGTGAATAGTGCTGCAATAAACAGGGGAGTGCAGCTATTGCTTTGACGTACTGATTTCTTTTCTTCTGGATACGTGCCCAACAATGTATTTGATGGATCACTTTATCCAGAGATGATTTTTCCCAAGCACTTTGCCTTGTCTATACCTACAGCAATTGTAATTTGACTGACCATTTACAAGCTACAGATAGTCTTTCTCGTATTTTTCCTATTTATTCACACACATGCACATCACTATTTTCCACGAAGAATCTATAAGCACTTTGAATTTAGAATCAGGTAGATTATTTTTTATTTTAGATCCCCTATTGCTATCAAAATGTGGAGGGTATGTTTCCTGAGTTCCAGCCTTCTGATATGCAATTGGAATAACTTACCTTCCAGTCCTTATAATTCTAAAGAGTAACTCAAACAACGGTAGCATCCGGTGGTTAGTGAACTTGATGTTTGTTGATTGGTTTCATAACACTTAGTTCATTTTTTTACATTAAGTAAAATATCTTTATAAAAATACAAAATATATTTCCTTTGGCATTTTTAAATGCAAGTGCAACAGTGAAAATTAAAAATAGATATATTTTTGACATTTATATTAAAGTGCTATTCTTTTAAAACTGTGTTTCATTCAAGTCTGAAAAACTTATTCTTCATGTGCTATAATTCATAATTCTTTAGTTCACTTCCATCATATGGCATTACCAATTTTTAACTTTAGGTTGAAAAATTTATATTTCTAAATTAATATTAAAGAAAAATTTATATTTCTAAATTCATAGTTATAATCCAAATTCATATTCATATCCATGTATTTAACAAGGAACATATTAAAAAATAAAAACTAAAGACAGCTCTTTAAAGTTTTTTTAAAATTGTATTTATTTTATAAAATATACAATAAGTAATTTCAGCAATGTGTTTTTGCAGGCAATTTAGTTGGTTTTATAGTGCCTGGTCTTTAAAAATATACATTACTGGGTGGTGACTATGGCTCAAAGGAGTAGGGCGCTGGCCCCATATGCTGGACGTGGGGGGTTCAAACTCAGCCCTGGCAAAAAACTGCAAAAAAAAAAAAAAAAAACAAATATACATTATTAAACAGAAAAGTGTGGTGAATTAGGGACCTTGTAGAAAATGCAATTGTCTATCATAAGAATGTCTAAAGTGTGTTTCAAGAATATTTTTATTGTGTAGATTACTATTGACTAAATTTCATTTATTTTATATTTTTGTGATTTTTTTTTTATAATGACCTGAGATCTTTAGTAAAACTGAGTTAAAATGTTATTATTTCCCTTTCCTATGTGAGACACAGATTAGATAGAGAGGTACTACACATTAATTTTCAAACAATAGTCTTTATGTTTTAATTCACAGGTTTTGTTTCCTTTTCATACCAGGTAATATTATAAGCAACATATGAATAATCATGTGGATTATGAAGAAAAAAATGTCTACCTTTTAATTTTATTTATTTATTAATTTATTCATTATGAGACAGAGTCTCACTTTGTTCCCTTGGTAAAGTGCCATGGTGTCACAGCTCACAGCAACCTCAAACTCTTGGGCTTAACTGATTCTCTTGCTTCAGCCTCCCAGGTTGCTGGGACTTTAGGTGCCTGCCATAGTGCCCGGCTGTATTTATTTATATTTATTTAGAGAGAGAGTCTCAAACTGGGTAGAGTGCTATGGCATCATAGCTCACAGCAACCTCCCACTCAAGCACAAGCTATCCTCTTGCGTTAGTTTTTCTATTTTTAGTAGAGACAGGGTCTCACTTTTGCTCAGGCTGGTCTTGGATTTGTGAGTTCAGGCGATCCACCCACCTCAGCCTCAAGGGTGCTATGATTACAGATGTAAAAATGTCTACATTTTTATAAAGGACAAAAGTTATAATTAATTTAGTCAAAAAATATTTTCTATGGCTTCACTGACTTTTTTCCCCTTTCATCTCACTTCCTGATAGACAGTTGGAATGCTTGTTGACAGGGAGTGTCATATGATATTAACGGTTCATGATTTAAATTCAGTACTGAAGCCCAAATCTGGCACTGGAACTGTGATCAATTTACTTACTTTCTCTTTATGTTGCAAATTTCTTCAATAACTGATCAAATAACAGTCTGGCATGCATATTTTAAAGTAATTAAACTCTCATAGAAAATTCTTATGACCTAATATTTAATTGAGAAAACTCATTAATTGTTTTAAAACGCATATAAAGTTGTTTTATCATACGGAAATTAACGTGTATTTATCATTATTTCATATATATATTTTTGTAAATTTTACTTGGCTTCGTTCATAAAGTCTTTTGGGGAGAAAATGATACAAAATGTCAGTTAGACAGGGAGGATGAGTTCAAGAGATTTAATATAAAATATGGTGCAATAGTTATAATACGTTGTATTCTTCAAAAATGGTAAGAACATATACACATTCTCACCAGCAAGTAATAGCCATGTGATTTAATACCTATGTTAATTGGCCAGATTTAGTCATTCCACAGTGTATATATTCAGCATGCTTTAACAAATCAGAAGGTATGCAATAAATGCATACAATTTTTCTGTCAATATAAAAAATAATTTAAAAAGATTATTTCTAGGGGCACCTGTGGCTCGGAGAAGTAGAGTGCCAGCCCCATATGCTGGAGGTGGCAGGTTCAAACCCAGCCCCAGCCAAAATAAAAACAAAAACTGCAAATTGATTGCTTCTATTTATTGTAACTAACTCATAAATTAAAGTTGGCAGCTTATTTACTTAAACATTCTTTAACAAAAATCCTATTAACTTTAAATTATAAAAACGAAAGTACTGTTCAGTCAGTATCCTGATCAAGTCAGTGTGGTCAGTATGGATGTTTTCCTCTGTTTTTTTTTTCTTTTTATTAATAAAACTCATCGTAATTACAATCCAGAAGCTGAGACATTTTTATAAATGCTAACAGAAGTGCTCACTTAAAAAACGCATGACATCTAAGGATTTATGAATGCCTGTGTACAGCCCAAAAGGTAGTTTGGGCTGAAATAGATGACACTCAACCACTTCCTATAGAAGTAAGAAAATGTGTTAATTGTATTTAATATAGTTTATTACACTGTAGTCAGCACAGGCCATCTGTCCCCAACAGCTGCCTCATGGTAGTTTCTGCAAACCAACTAAGTGTATATATTTTAAAGGAAAGTACAACTGAAAAGAGCAAAACAGCCTGCAATGAGTTTGTTACATGACAATGGTGCGGTAAGTAAATCTTTACAAAATTGTACCAGCGTGGATAAACTCGATATAAAATTTTCTCCTGGGACAGGAAGTGATTTTGTTTAGAACTCTATATTGATGAACCACTTGGCTGACAAATAACCATGAGGGTTTGTATTGACCGAAGACAGAAAAACAAAACAACAACCAAACTACTTTCAAAATACTTTATACAGTATTCATATTTAAACGTAAACGTGTGTTTGAGAAGACTTGGGAGCAGTAGCAAGAGAAAGAGCAGAAGATGAGATGATGGGTCAGAGACCTGGAGACTACGGTGGTGAAATGGTTTGAAGGCACTTGTAATAACAAAAATGTTAAATAATTATTATGTCCTTAGTGACTCTATGATTTATTCTACCTCTAATAGTGTAGCAAAGTGTCACTAGTCACACATACATCTGTTACAAATGCATTTTTGCTTGGCAAAGTGCAAAGACATCAGGCTGTGTTAAGGTCAGAATTTTTTAAAAAGGGTGTTTGGGGGCAGCACCTGTGGCTCAGCTGGTAGGGTACTGGCCCTGTATACTGAGGGTGGTGTGTTCAAACCCGGCCCCAGCCAAACTGCAACCAAAAAATAGCTGGGCATTTTGGTGGGCACCTGTACTCCCAGCTTCTTGGGAGGCTAAGGCAAGGGAATCATCTAAGCCCAGGAGTTGGAGGTTGCTGTGAGCTGTGTGACACCACGGCACTCTACCGAGGGTGATAAAGTGAGACTCTGTCTCTACAAAAAAAAAAAAAAAAAAGAGCGTTTGTATTTTGTACTGGAGGCAGAAACTCCTGGGAAGACAGAGTTTCTAATATCTTACTAATACGGTTAATTTTGCTAATATCTTACTTCCTGAAAAGTTCACAGATATCTGTAGATGAGGATGCAGTTTTCTTTAAGTAAATGAACCTTAACTAGTTATGAAGAGAATTTAATAAAATGTGCTTTACTGTAGTCGGCATAGCCTTATTTTAAGGAAAAAACTGACCCTAAGCGGGTAACTTAGTTTTCTGCTTTCTGAGGGAAAACACTAAAAGTTAAGAGAATTCATTTCAATACATTTGTGCTGACTGCTTTTTGTGCCAGGTGATTTTTAAGTCATTGTGTATATTACATTGAACAAAGACAAAAATCCTTGCGCCTGTGAGATTGTATTCGAGTAGGGCATACAGAGACAAGAAAAAATACATAATAATTTATTATGCAGAATAAATTATACAGTATGTTAGGTGATGATAAGTGCTGTGAAGTAAATAAACCAGGGAAGATAGTTTGGGGGCAGGGGAAGTAATTTTAATTTGGGAAAAGACATAAGGAAATGAAGGCACAAATCAGATACAAGTAAGGGTAAAGAGAGTTCTAGACCAACAGCAACAAAAAGGCATGTCAATGCTCTGAAGTTCAATTTGACCTGGATGTTCCTAAGTAGGAAAGGAACCTGGAATTACGAAGTATGAAAATGCCTTGCTGTCATTTTCTCTTGATAAAATACGACTAAATTTGAAAGTACTAGTCAACTAATCAAGTGGATTCATTTAATAAACTAAAATACTGAAGAAGATTTTAAGTTATTTATCTAAACAATTTGGTACCCCTAGCCCATGCAAGATTTTATATAATTATGGGATATTATTTGAATATGACTCCCCTTATCCCTACTCCATGAGGAAAGTACTTAGGTATTATTTTGCATCCTTATTACTTTTTATTTTATGATACACAGGAGATAAGGCAAAGTGTGCAAAATATTTATGGACTTCTTTATTTTCTATTAATCAAAATAGAATTGATAGTGTGCAAAATATCAGGCAAAGTAAAAAGGGAACTATATCACAAAATGTCATGAATTCATTTATTCTTTCAACACACACATTGAGTTACTGTCATACGTCAGCAGTGTATTAAGCATTGGAATTTTGGTACTATAAAAAATACATGATTTTGTACTTAAGAAGATTACATGTTAGTGAGACAGTCATGTATCATATGAAGGCAACCAAGATAACTTGAAAGAATGTTCTATGGAAACATGCAGTGGAACGGAGACCGTTTGTCTTGGAAATCAGGGATGGGCTCAGAATAAAGAAGGCATTAGTCAAAGAGAAAGTGATTGAATACCAAATAAGGCCAATATTTCTTCTCTGAAAGTTGACCACCGTTGGGTAAGGTAGATATCATCAATAACTCCAAAAAACACAGTTCAGTACAGTAGTGAGAGTGAGAGCTTTAAATATGTTCATAAGTGAATGGAGGCAAAGAAATGAAAAGTAAGAATATAGATGGCTCCTTAAAGGGGTTTTGTAATAAATGGAGATGAAAAATGAGGTAGGGCACGAAGGTGGCATGAAAAGTGATTCATTTTTCCAGATTGGATTTATATAATATTTTTTCCTATGTTTATGGCCACATTTTAAAAAAATTGATGACAGGGCACTAAGAGGGGTCAATGACCAAATGGATTTCATTATGTAAATGAGATGGGAAAGAATTTAATGTAGCGGGGGAAGAGCTGGCATCAGGTGACAGCACTATTTATTTATTTAGAAAGCAGAGTACCTGGCTTCTGATGTAGGTAGATTCATACATGCAGGAAAATCGAGAATTTCTCTTCCAATTTCTTCAACTTCCTCAATGGGAAAAAAAGGCAGGATTACCAGGTCAGAATGACAAGTGACAGAGTGTTGGTGACATAAGGAAGACATGACGTGATGTAGTTGCTGAGTGGCAGGCACATTTAGGGACTTGGTGGCAGATGAGATACAAGTGGGGTTTGGCTTAAACCAAGCCCTGTAGTTTCATCAGGTGAATTCGGTGGAGAAGAGTGTTGCCAGAAAATGGAAGTTCCACACAATGAAAGCTAAACGGGAGTCTCAGTCTGTTTTGTGCAGCTGTAACAGAATACCACAGACTGGGTAATGTCCAAGGAACACGCGTTTATTTCTCAAATTCCTGAAATCTGTGGACGTCGAAGATCAAGGTTGACTCCTTTCTTATTGTGTCTTCACACTCGGACGTATTTTGTGCACAAGTGCTATAACTACTCCTGGACCACTTTTTTGGCAATAAAAACATCCTAAAAGTGCAAAAAAAAATCTTGAAAATAAGCACTGCAGTGGGAATAGGTAAAACAAGCTGAGATAGCAGAAGAAAGAGCAAACTCACTCTCATCACATCAACCCCCCTTGTGAGGGCTCCAATCCATTCATAGAAGAGACTTCTTGATCTGATCACGTCCCAAAGATTCTAATGCCATCCCCTTGGTGATTAGGTTTCAACATTAATTTTGGAAAAACACCATATTCGAACACAGTGATGAGCCATAGACTATGACATTTATAAAGACAAAGTGCATTAGACATTACAGAGTTCTGTAAATAACAAGTGCACTCCTGTCGATGGGTAAATACTTGTAAATTGTAGTGGCATCGAAGAGTTACGGCAGAAAGGATACTAAAAAGAGAGAGCTGGAAATAATAGCAGTTGTGTTTAAAGAACAGAGTGTTGTAATTGAGACTGTGGTGGTGCACTTATTGGTATTTTTAAGGATTAGACAATGACCAAGCCATTAGATAGTTGTCATTGAAGGAAAGCAGGTCAAAGGATTATGCAGCCAAAGTATCAGATGCATCACCTTGGAGAATTTGGAGATCATTACTAATTATGATAGGACTGATTTTAAGAAAGATTAATTGAGTCAGCTACAATTTACATCCAGCTCCACGTCTGTGAGATAAAGCTCTCACATGTGTGAATTTGAGAATAGTTTCAGATGATTTTGTCTCTAATACTATTAAAAATGTAAATGGCCGTGAGGTGTTTTTAGGGGTGTCTCCGTGGGTGCCCCATGCCCTCATCTCATACCGATACACATCTGTTTTCCTTGGTGAACATTCAGGAAGATGATTTCATTGGAAAATTCCCTCCATATGCAGAGCAAAAAAATCTATGTGTGCTTCAAATTTATTGAGCTCTTTCATTCTGATGCAGGCTTTGTCCTGTGCAGAGTTCGGAGCCTGTTGGAAGTGTGCTAATTCTCATCACTGGAGCAATAGGCACCCGGGTCTGGGGGTACACTGGTACCTTAATTCTCTGCAGACGAGGGGTGGTCTGAGTATCCCACTGGCAGGTAGACAGTGGCCTTCAGAAGGATACAAGGATATGGTAATGGTGGGAGTTATCAGTAATTTTCTAGTTTTTTTCTAAACGTTCATTTTATAAGAGCCGGGAAAATCAATAAAATTTGCAACTTTTGAGAAATGACGTGTTTACGGTAATCCCTCTCATCCTTAATATTCACAAGTTGTTCATACTTCTGTACTAGGAAAGATTTTTTTATCTCATAGGTTATACCTTTAATGAGAATTGCACTGCAAAATAATTGTTTTATTTAGTAAAAGCCTATAATAGTTTCCTGGAGTCCTAATAAACATTTTTGTATAGTCTTCCTGTTTATAACTTATTTTTGTGCTGTTCATATTTACATATATTTTTATAATGTATGATATTATAAATTAGAGAGAAATGGCTTAATAACTATTCCCGAATAAGACTTGGGATAATATGAACATAATGCATTTTTACATATTATCTGCCCTTCACATCATAAGGGCTATTTCAGCTAGGTACTGGAGTAAACTAAAGAAAGGGTGGTGACTAGGACAGGTTTTGTGCCTAAGTGCTATGACTATACCTGAATCATTTATTGGCAATAAAAAACATCCCGATAGTGCCAAGAAAAATACATCTTCAAAACAACCATGGAAATTGGATTAAATAGAACAAGCTGAGGTGTGAGAGCATCTCTATCATAAAAATCCCAATCAGTGATCAATGTAATACCAACAGGAAATTAAATCTCCTGTATGTCTGCTTTATCATAGACTAGGTTCTATAAGTACATAAGCGTGAATATTTTATTGCTGTGAATATTTCCTCTACATAAACAGTGTTACAAAGAATATTTTAATTTTGTGTGCGTGTATGTTAATACATGTAGCATCTGTTACTACAAAGGGAATTGGGAGAGCTAATTTCCCTGTTGATCAATACTACCACAAACTTTTCTGAAATTTTGTATTATTTTGTACTCCTACTACTAGTACGTAACAATATCAAATTTCATAAAAAATTTTAAAATACTAAAACTTTATATTAAATAATTAAATAATTTATTCCAAATCTTTGCCAATCTAAATTCCTTAAATATTTGTCAACCTAAATTCTTCAAAATATATGTATATATATACATATTATTTATTATTACATAAATGTAAAACTATGATACGGAGGTCACACATTCCAAAATTTATCACTTGTTTGTCTGTTTTCTGAGTATTTATAGCTTATTTCATTTTTTTGTGCTCTTGGCATTTTCCTTACTTATTCAAGCAATATGTATGTGGCAAGATCTGTTTTGCCTTTAATTGCAAATGTACATTTTTCAGTTAATTGTTATACTTACTTAGAGTAATTTCTCCCATCAACATTAATAAAGGATACCTGTGAATCTCTCTTAATGTAGACTATAAATGTCTTAACACAATAACTAAGAAAAAGACATGAAGGCTATGTTAACCAGTTGGATGAAAGTACTTCAAATTGTATACAGAAACAGTACGCTGTACCCCATGATAGTATTAATGTACACTGTTATGATTTAATAAAAAATAAACAAATAAAAAATTGTTTTCAAATTTTATCATTTTTATGTTAATGGCTGAATTTCAAATTATATGAATAAAAGCCTTCTCTATTCCAAGATTATATTTTAAATTTCAGTGATTTTTGTCTACCAGAATATTTACAGTAAGTTCTGTTAAAATATAATTCACAATTCTACTTGTAATTTATTTGGTGTTAAGAGAATTTTTTTTTATTTTAAATTATTGATTGTTAGAAAAAAGTTTAATACATGTTTCACCTTTTCCTCATTGATGCGAAGAAACACACTTAATTTTGAGAAAAGGCTCTGAATTTTCCACTGGTTTGTGTATATACACAGATATAAATAGATGATATATAGATGTGAAGATAGATGTAGATATACTAAAAATAATATACTTACATTAATATAAGTATGTATATAAAAGGCTAATATTTAAGAGTTCTCTGCTCAAAAATTTTCTAGTCCCTTTGAATGTTTGTTTTCCAATATGAAATTTAGTAATGTTTTGTCAAGCTTCAAAAACAACCTTTGAAGTATTGATTCAGACACTTTTAAATTTTCGACCTAGTGGTTGAAACTTGGGCACCTTTACTGCCTTGTGTCTTTCTATCCAGGGTAATATTTTGTCTTTTCATTTATAAAATTCTTTTTTTTTTTTTTTTTTTGCAGATCAGAAGCCTAAGGTTTTATTCACAAAGGTCTTTTATAGCTTTTATTAATTTATCCCCTAACGTTGTCTTTCCATTTATTTGCCTACTGAAATTGCTGTATATGCTTCCATTGTATTATCCAGTTAGTTGCAGTTTTTATATAGTTACACTATTCACATCTGTGGTTTTGTAAGTAGCCATCTAACTGCATTTTAATATTGTGCCATTGTATTTTAGTTTTAAATTATCTTTGAATTTTCTGTAGCTTTATCACTTGTTCTTGTTAACATTTTCTTTCTTTTCAAAATACATACTTTTAAAAATCAAATTTAAGGGTGGTTCCTGTGGCTCTGTGAGTAGGGCACTGGCCCAGTATACCGAGGGTGGCGGGTTCTACCTCAGCCCCAGCCAAACTTCAACAAAAAAGTGGTTGGGCATTGTGGCTGTCGCCTGTGGTCCCAGCCACTTGGAGGCTGAGGCAAGACAATCGCCTAAGCCCAAGAGCTTGGAGGTTGTTGTGAACTGTGACACCAGAGCCTCTACTGAGGGTGACAAAATGAGGCACTGTATCTAAAACAAACAAACAAACAAACAAAACCAAATTTAGAGAAAAGAAAAGTTACAGTATTAAGAATTTTAATAAATGTTCACAACATTTTAATTGATAAATATTATCCATGATCCTTTAATAACCTTTTAATAAGGTGGAGAGTCACAAGAAATGGGGGACTATATGTTATGTATGTCTGTAGATAACTTGCAACATCAAAATTTATTTTTTAATTTTTTTTGTTAATGACTAGTCTGTTTGACTAAGAATGCTTGATCTGGAGATGATAGGAAAAACATAACAAAACTTAATTACTGGATTCAATGAAAATCTACTTCAGTGGTAGAAACCACCATGCAGGGCTTGTAATGCTCAAACTGTGTGGCAACACTCATGTCCCCTATGCCTTTACCCTAAAAAGAAGGCCTTAAAAGAAGAAAGTATCTTGATTTCAGTAATGTCTTTCCACGTTTAATTCCATGATATGGTTTCTGTCACTGGAACCTCATGTCTCCCAGATAACTACCAAATCAGAGACTGTTCTTAGTTGTCCATCTGGATGTTAGTGGGCTGAGAAGTCTCGTCTTTTATAAGTCTCGTCTTTTATAAGGTGATGCGGAGGAGCGCAGAGGGCTGGGTGAGAAATGACAGGAGGGAGACCTTTCACATCCCCAGGGTCCTGGGAATGTAGCTGCAGGTTGGGGAGGCTTTAGCCTGCTTACGAGCACCCCCCGGTGGCTGTCCATGGAACTCCATGATATAAACCACTGGATTTGTAATGGGGTAAAGGGAGAAAAAGACTGCACGAAGGTAACCCCATAAGAAGTATGGACAGAGTGACAAGAATAGAGTCAGGGAGCAATGGATGATGGAACGCAGAGGCCCGAGGAGCAGCGATTCACAGGAACTGTATTTAGTAGTTAACTTCCATAAACTTCTCACCTCCCTCTGCCCCACACCTCGTCTCATCTCCTCTCACAGTGGACAGCATCAGTCTGAGCTGCGACTTTGATGTTCCCAAGAAGCAAGAGACCAACACGGAGCTCAGAACTCAGGTAGTGGCGAAAATGTTCATAATTGATTATATTACACATTCACCAATGTTTTCAAAAATTATCACTGTCTATGAGCCGCTTCATACTTTTGAAGCAAAAATCCAGGTTTTAACATACACAGTCTGTTTTTGTATTCACCTCTGTTTGCTTTTTTGCTTTACAGATTTATGGCAATTCTAATACTTAGGAAATATTGAAACCCGCTGCTCTAACATAGACCTTCTCAAACTTTCATAGTCATATGAATCCCAGTGTGTCTAGATAACGTTGTAGTTTCTGTTTCAGTAGGTCTAGAGCAGTGGTTCTCAACCTTCCTAATGCCACAACCCTTTAATACAGTTCCTCATGTTGTGGTGACCCCCAACCATAAAATTATTTTCGTTGCTACTTCATAACTGTAATTTTTCTGCTGTTATGAATTGTAATGTAAATATCTGATATGCAGGATGTATTTTCATTGGTCGCGACCCACAGGTTGAGGACCCCTGGTCTAGGTGGTGATATTATGCCTTTGTATCAATGCACCTCTTCGTGCTGGCTATTTCAGGGTTACCTTTAATAGAAAGATCTACAACATTTTGTATAGAGACAATTAGAAATATTTATTTTGAGAAAATTTGTTTAAATTCAATTTTGAAACACTTGTATCTTATGGGAGTGCGCATGTGCCAGAGAGTGTGTATGTAAGAGAGAGAATGCATCGAAATTTGAAAAATTAATGGCTTTATTTCAAGTTAAATTTTCTTTCAAATTTATCTTCAGTGATGAGCAAATCATCTTCTCATGATTCACTTCATGTTCCTTGTATGTGTATTTTTTCTCATTTGTAATTTTTTAAATTTGATGCATTGTTGATACTTTTTTGATTGGGTTAGCTAATGGCATAACTATGTTACATTTAAAAAAACTTTATTATGATTCTTTATAAATATACATGTTCCTGTTTTACTATTTTTCTAACTTAAATTTTTATTTATTTTTTTATTTATTATTACTTTTTGGTTTTTCGTCCATTAATATTATCATTTTCTATCATATTTATCCAACACATAATTAACTTTTATTTTTCTTGTTTAGAAAAATAGAATTTAAGTCCACAATTTCAGTTATCTTTAGCCAGAACCATTAATTTTGGAAAATTAGCATTTTCATTGTAATTATTTTCCATCTTTGAAATTTGTGTTTTAATTTTTCTTTCAATTCAATTCAATAGCTGTTTTGCTATTGTAATTGATATAGCAGGCTTTTTTTCACTTTTTTTTTAACTATTAAGCACTTTATTTAGTTTGATCAGAGAATGTCATTTCACCTTCTGTAAATGTTGACATTTTCTATTTGTCCTAATATATAGTAAAACTTTTTATTTTCTTCTCTTTAGAAATGTTAGGTTTTTTTTTATATCATGAGTTGAGACTTATCTACTAGCTCAAATATCATTATGAAGATGGAGTTCTCTGCACAATTTAACATTTATTGTCCAGTTTATCTTTTATCTCATGCATTTTATTCTACTTCCTCTTTTACTTCTTAGGATGTTTAAATTTTGATATATTTTTGGTGAACATAAATATATATTGTTGTCATAGTTGAGTTCCCCTCAGGTATTACTTTTACCTTGAACCCACTCTCTGCTTTTTCCCCTTCCTATATAATTTTCATATGTCGCTAACTCACTTTCAATTATTTTGAGCCACTTTCTGCTATATGTGTCCCTAATAGTACAGACACTATCATTCTATTTTTTCAATATTAGCAATTACCCTTGCCCCATATACATTTATTTACATATAAGCCATAACATTCACGTATTAGCTTTCAGAATCACCATTGAATTTTATGTATGTTTTAATGATTCATTAACATTTTTTTGTCATGTGAGCCTTTATTTTTTCTTTTGTGATTTTCTTTATGGTAAGAATAGGGTTCCATTGTAAGTTTTATGGACTGCTGTCATATACAAATGGCCATATCAATTAGCTCTTGGTTTTGTCTATTGTAATTTAAATGTTAATAAAAATGAGAAACTTTTGACTGAATACTTCTTCCTAGTCTTTCTTCTTGCCAATTTTGCTAGCTATATTATTATTTTCTATTTCCAAGGGTAATGCTATTCTGTTTAGAAATTAAAAAACACAAACTCTGCAGTACTGCAGAATTAGTTATACTCTTAAATGGGCGTAATTGACCCGTCAACCCTTTCTGTACACAGCATTATTAATTAGCTGGCTGGATTCCTCAAGAAGCTGTTCTTTCACATATACCTGAAATTAAGTGTGCTTTGACTTTTGAATTCTTTCATGTTGGAGAATATTTATTTAATGCTTTTTCTCTTGAATCATACCTAAGGAGGGTACACAGGTCTTGGGTTGCAATTTCTTTCTGTGAGCATTTATTTCTACTGTGGAGAACCCAAAGGCCAGTCCGAGATTTTGGATTTTAAGTCACTTGACATTTAGTTTGTTTTTCTCCTGGATTTTTATGTCCTGGGCTCTTAAATTTTAACTTGGAATAATAATTTAAGTGTGAATTGCTAAAGTTCACACTCAGAGGAAGTCTTTGTTAGGGCCCGAGGATTTGCCTTTCTGACAAGTTCCCTCGTGATGCTGTCACTGCAGGTCTTGGGATCACACCTTATGCTTTTCTTTTCATCACTGGAATTCAGTTACATCATCAGGACATATCATTGTGATGTGTTCACTAACACTGTGTCATTTTCAAATGAATATTCTGATCCTTTTCTCAGGGAAAGTTTCTGCTATTATCAAACAAAATATCATTTTTTTTCCTATTTTATCTTTGACCTCTGTAAGGATATCAATTAATTCTAATCCATTTCTCTATAGTTTTTTCTTCTTTTTTGTTGTTTAGAATTTATTTTTCTAACCTTATGTGTGTGGGTGTGTGCGAGTGCACACATGTACATGCAGGCAGGAAAGGAGATATCTATTTCTATTTGTTTTTAAAATTTTTGTTGCTATGACATTTAACACAAATGCCTAATAGGGCATAAAGCTTATTTTCACCGCATAATAAATAATTATTAAGTGATGTACAAGTGTCATTTGAGTAAAGGAATACTTGAGAATACCCTAAAAGTTGCTAAGTGTCCTTTAAAACCACATCCTTGCTCTATCCTAACCTGACTTATATATTATTTGCTTCCTTTTTTTTTCTTTTTATTCAGTCTAAAAGTACATTCCCACACTGAATGGTTTTGCTAATCTAAAATTTGAACATTTGTGTGACTGAAATTATCTAATATTTATTTCATTCATTTTATTTTTCTATTCCATTTTAATTTCATTTTTTTGTAGAGACAGAGCCTCACTTTATCACCCTTGGTAGAGTGTTGTGGCATCACACAGCTCACAGCAACCTCCAACTCTTGGGCTTAGTGATTCTCCTGCCTCAGCCTCCCAAGTAGCTGCGACTACAGGTGCCTGCCACAATGCCTGGCTATTTCTATTTCATTTTAAAGATTGTTTAAATATTATTTTAATAAGAATTTTGATAGTGGCATTAATTAAAGTGTATTAAAACACATACATCATCAGGCTATTTAAGGATTTATATCAGAATCTCAATATAAGTGCAAGTTACTTTCATGCTCAAGTATAATGTGGGAGATTTTTGGTTGTCAGCTGCCTCTCTTCTAATCAGTTACTCAGGAACCCAGCTCCTTTTCCCCATAGGTTTCCACCAGCCATGTGAAGCTGATGGAAGTCACACTTTTTAAAAACATACTTTGACTATATAAAATAAATACAGGCAGTCCCTGAATTACAAACATCTGACTGACATGTGACTCATACTTACAAATGGAGGCTACTACAGGGAATAGGTAAATCTACCTGTGATTTACTTCCACATTCAACTCAAGAACGAAACTATAGCACGGCTCTCATGCTTGATCCGGGACAGCCTACATGTAACTTAGTTTTTTCCATACCTTGGTTAATATAAAAAATGTTATGATAAACACATCCATACGTGTAATTTCAGTTCCGTTGGATACGTACCTAGAAAATGACTTGCTCACTTCTTTCATAGATCTATTTCTAAATTCTGAGGAATGTGAATGCCATTATTCTTCCCAGCGCTAATAATTTACATTCCCACAGACAATGTGCAGGGTTCCCCTTCCTCCACATCCTTGTCAACACTTACTGCCATTTGTTTCACTGACAGTAGTCATTTTAGCATTTCCTAGGAGATATTTGATTGACTGTTGTTTGATTTGCATTTTTGTGATGTTGAGCACTTTTCATATGTCTTTTAGCCTTTGGAAAAAATGTTTATTCAGTTCCTTTATCTGTTTCTAAATTTATTTCATTTTTACCATGGAGTAGTTTAAGTTCCTTGTATACTTACGTATTAATGCCTTACAAGATGTATAGTTTACAATATTGTCCTCCATTTCAAAGACAGCTTCTTCACTCTGTCAATTGTTTTCTTACCTATGCAGTGTGATCATATTGCTCTATTTTTTTTTTTTTTTTTTTGCTTCTGTTACCTGTGTTTTGGGGGATTGTATCCAAAATATCATGACCAACACCAATGTCAAGAAGCTTTTTCTCTGTATTTTCTTCAAATTGATTTATAGTTTCAGGATTAATGTTTAAGTCATAATCTGTTTAAGTTAATTGTTGTATAGAGGTGAGAGAATGATCCAAGATTATTCTTCCACATACGAATATCTAGTTTTCCCATTTTTTTTGTTTGCTAACAAACTAATTCTCATACTTTTTCTCCTTTTTCATTTACTCAATTCTGGGAATGTTATTTTCTTTTTCCTGTCAACATATATCAGAATTCACCCAACCCTAGCTTGATTGTTTTTTACAGGTGAGCGTAATTGTGGAAAGAAGCAGAGGATATTAAACAATTCTCTGAAACCTAATTCTCAATAACTAGTGTTGTCAACTAGCTTTCTGTCCTCTCGTGTATAATTATTCCCATTACCAAATACCTGAGCACATATTACAAAGTAGATGAAATTGATTGCTGTAGCAAATTCTATGATTACTTTCTAGGGGAAAATTATCATGAAAAGAATGCCATAGAGTCTCAGTTCTAATTGTCTGTTGCTTATAGTCCTTACCGTTTGAGATAAAGCCACTCATAGAGAAATATTGTTGACAATGACTGCTCACTACATCTTTTTTGACCATAACCTTGAAATCCCAGATTCCATGATTTTAACAATATTCTTTTGGGAAACCCAAAATAGTTATTTCCACTTTTTAACTTTTAAAGATAACAAAATTTTTATGTCTCCAAACATTGAAACACACCTAATAATTCTTGGCTGATTTTCCCAGCCCTGGATGGCATCTCATCTTGGATCTTCTCCATGGAATAGTCAATCTCAGTGATTGTACTCAATCTCTTGAGATCCTTCCAAAACTGCCTGTTTTTTATACAAAATGCAATTTACAGCTAGCGAGCCCAGAGGATGTGAAATGAACAAAAGGGCATTGAAGAGTGATACTTGTGCTTGAATGATAAATAAAAAGGTGTGCTCATGGCAGATTCTTCCCAACAAGAAGCAAGGTAGAGGGTTAGTGTATGTTTTGGGGGAAGTAAATCCATTGCTTAAGTTTTAAAGTATATCTACCTCATGTTTCTACAGACATGTCTGGCCCATTTAAACTAACTAAGAACGTGATAAGCAGACACAAATCTCATTATTAAATCCTTACATGGTTTCATTTCCCATAACTTTTGCATTTCAAGCTTCCATTTATTTAGTTAGTATGTTTGCAAGTCCTTCAATTTAAGACAGAGACATAAGGTACACGTGATCACTTTTATGTAGCTCACCTAAAAATAAATGAATAGATCAGAAAATGATAACTCTGTTACTGAAATAGTATGTTGCTAAAGGGACAAAGATAGGAACACGTAATATACTCACGTTGGATGTTAGACATATGGAGAGACTTTTTCCTGCAGCAAAAATAAGAAAGAGAACAAGTTGGTGTCATCAGCATCTTGGCAATATTTGAAATAGGAGACATTTTGCATATCAGGAGGTAATTTCTGTGCTTTCAGTTCAATTATTTTTTTCTTTAAAGTAGGTAAATCTTTAAAAAAATTGACCATAAACTAAATGAAAAATTTAGTTTGCAAATTAAAAGTTATTATGGGCTTTTTTTATAACTTTCTCAATAATCAAGTTGTTTTATACATAGAATTAGATCATTTTTCATATTTTTTTTAGTAGAAGGGATAAAGGAAAATAGGAAGAAGAAACTGAGGTATTTTAGTAACTCTTACATAAAGGGTTTCTGAAAAATAGATGTCTTACAGCTAGTATTCAAATTACTTTGAATTGCTTTGGTTATTTTCACCATAGGATAACTCAAATATACTAGTGTTTACAGGGTTTTAAGGATTATATGTTGTGTAATTTGTTAATATTAGATATCAGAGAGATAACTTCTTAACCCATAACATGGAGATATCAGTAAATCATCTGTACGAATTCTGACAATTAAGTTTGAGAACTTGCCACTATGTGTTTACGTTGGCAGCACTGTACACATAACTGGTAAGGGTTCATAACCTTGGTATATTAGTGTCTCACAGTTGTGTTCGTGTCAGCCTGTGGCAGTCTCTTCCCAAGTGGCATTCATTATTTTTTTTTTCTGTGACATCACAAGAATGGTAACTCTTGAATTAGAGCAATGAACACACATATTTCTTGTTAAGCTTGGCAAGAGTACAAGTGAAATGAAGGCCATTTTAATTCAAGTTTATAGGGATAATGCCATGAAGAAGATGGCAGTATAGAAATAGATTAAATGATTTTGTCTGAGGAGACCGAAAACATCACTGATAAAGAGTGGCGAGGATGGCCAGTAAAGAGAATAACTGAGGGGGAAAAATTGGCAAAACTTCCTCAAAGTGTGCATCACGATGATCGGCTGACTCTGAGAAGCATAACAGATCCAGTAAACATCAACAGAGAAATAGGAAAATCTTAACTGAAAATTAACATGACAGGTGTGTGCAAAACTGGTCTTGGAGGAGCTCATCAATGAACAAAGGCAAAGGGGAGTCTAAGTTTGCCGTGGGCTTTTGTAGAGGCAAGACAATGTTGGCAGCCATGTTATCACTGGTGAGGAAACGTGAGTGTACCAATATGATCCTGAAACAAAGGATTAACGTGCATAGCAGAAATCAGCCAATTCTCCTCAAACTATCTCAGTCAGTCCAAATCGAGAGTTGAAATGGTGCTGCTAACCTTTTTTGATATTGGAGGGAATGTTTATTATGAATTTGTATCAATTGGGCAAATAGTTAACCAAGTTTACTATTTGGAACTCCTGAAAATGTTGCATGAAAAACTTAGACAAAAACAACCAGAACGTTTTACGGGCAACTCATGGTTCTTGCATTATGACAGTGCACCAACCTACACGGCACTGTTTATAATGGAGTTTTTAGCCAGTAAACAAAAAACTGTATGGGAACAACAACTCACATGATCTGTCCCCCAGTAGCATTTTTCTTTACCCAAAGATAAAGAAAACATTGAAAGGAAGATATTTTGATGACATTCAGGACATCCAGACTGATACAATGACAGCACTCATGGCCTTTCCTGAAAAAGTTTTTTTTAGAGATAGAGTCTCACTTTGTCACCCTCGGTAGAGGGCTGTGGCGTCACAGCCACAGGGCTTAGGTGATTCTCTTGCCTCAGCCTCCTCAGCAGCTGGGACTACAGCCGCCTGCCACAACACCTGACTATTTTTTTGTTGCAGTTTGGCCGGGGCTGGGTTTGAACTTGCCACCTTTGGTATATGGGGCCGGCACCCTATTCACTGAGCCATAGGTGCTGCCCAAAAGAGTTCTAGAATTAGTCTGAAGGGTGCACCAGTGCATAGCTTCTTAAAGGGAATACTTCCAAGTTGATGGTATGATATTCAGTGAAGAAAGGAGTACTTTTCTAGGATGTATTCATGGACTTAATTGTCAGCCCTCATACATAAAGTATGAGTATTGTTCAACAATTTGGAACAACACACTTTGAAAACAATCCTTGTTCCCATTTTAGACCTAGACACAGAAAGTGCTGACTTTGGCCATGAATGTTAAAGTGTTTGTATATGTCCTCACACACATTACTGCCTTTCTGTTGGCTGTCAACACACTCACCACAACTTCTGTGAGGTTAAATTCACATTTATCTTTAGTCGATCTCAGTGCCAGCCTCGCTTAGATTACCGGGTATTTATATCTGTGTGTTGTGACCATGATTTAGTTCCAACCTTAACAGGTTTGTTTCAATCCTGTCTCCATTAATTTTTTTTTTTTTTTGTGCTCCTTCTGCTGTTATATTGATTTAAACCCAGAAAGTTAAATGGCTAACTAGGGAAACACATTCTATTTTTTAATGTTACACAAGGTAGCTTTTTTTTTTTTTTTGCAGGTGATTTTTAACCTGTTGTTCTTAGTTTCAAGAAAATTTGCATTATGACTCTGCCCTTCATTCTCAAATACCCATCTGTTCCTACTGTTTATTTCCAGACTTAAATAGTGAGTGACATCATGATAATTTCTATGGCAACCAACTGCATTGACATTAAAAGATGATACAGCCTTCAGATAGTATAAAAACAGCAGAAGCTTGTGAACTGTTAAAAACAATCTCTTCTGTTCATGCAAATGTCTTTAATAAAAAAAAAAGGAAGGATTTGTGGTAACTCTTTGAAGGCATACATATTCTGAGACTCCAAAATTCTTATAAGAAACTCTTTTATGTACTAAATATTTTCAACTTTTCTACCTTGATATTTTCTCAAATCCTTTAGAAGCACTCTATTTTTCTAATTTTGGAATCAGAGATAATGAGGGTATAAAGCAGTATTTTAAAATTCCATTTTAAAAAATGCAATATAGTAACTTAACATGTTTACACAAACATTGTCTAAGTATTCAGTATAAGATCATAGATAATTAGGTACTTACAATGTGGAGGATACAGAGATTGTGTTGGAAAGAAGTCTCAGAAACCTAAGGGAGAAAAGTTCAGATGTGAAACTGAGATGGAGATGAAGAATTTGTGGTCTGAGATACTCTCAGTTAGTTCTTTGGTTTAGTTAGATTATAGACAAGGACACAGCATGTGTGTGTGTGCACACGTGCATGTGTGTGTAAGGCAGAGACAGGATATTATGCAACAGGATAGAAAATGTGAATAAGAAGGATAAAATCTTGCAATGGAATCTGGGATGCACCACCCAGATCTCCCACTCAGGCAAGCATCCCCTGGTGTCAGGTAATGTTGACAGACTGCCACTCTCTACCGAGTGCCTTTACAGGAACTGCCCTCAGCCAAGAAGAGCAGTCACATCTAACATCGCCCTACACTCCACACTAGCTTTCACTTTGTGGCTGGTCCTTGCAAAAATATAGATGCCCAGGTATCTCTGGGACTGCTAAGAGAGAAAAGGTACTCTATTTCAAAGGAACTGTAGGAACTAGCCAATATTTGGCAACAGGAGCCGAGAGAATACAGATGGGACTGCATTCTAGGGGCTGAATCATGGCAGAGATGAATGTAGAGCTATATAAAGAAGAATCTATCGATGCGTGCTTACTCTCTTACACTGTAGGGTTTAACACTCTGGGAACGACCACAAGAAATGGCATTTGAATATTACTTTATGTTCCTTGGCAGTTTAGTCCTAGCAGAAATTTCACACTAAATAGACTACTGTGGTTGCCATGACCTGAAAAGAATGGGGTACTTGGAGACTTAGACCATTGAGAGTGAGGTAACTGATCATCTTTCACAGGGGTGTTAGTCTACAGTAAGGGAAATCTGGAACAAACACTTGAGAAGTATATAAATAACAGGCCTCTGGTTCAGTGGCAGTGATGAGGAGTGGGTATGAAAGAGGTGTTCATAGTACTACACGCGTTGAAAGTTTCCACAAGAAAGAGCATAAAGCAGACTCTTTGGGGGATGTTAGAAAACTTTGTTCTTAAAATACAATGGATCTGTGGCTCGGCACCTGTAACTCAGTGGCCAGGGCGGCAGCCACATACGCTGGAGCTGGCAGGTTCGAACCTAGCCTGGGCCTGCCAAACAACAATGACAACTGCAACAACAACAAAAAAGCTGTGTGTTGTGTGGGTGCCTATAGTTTCAGCTACTTAGGAGACTGAGGCAAGGGAATTACTTAAGCCCAAGAGTTTGAGGTTGTTGTGAGCTGTGACACCAGGGCACTCTCTCCAGGGTGACATAGTAAGACTCTGTCTCAAAAAAAAAAAAAAAATGCAGTGGATCTGAGTGGAGCAAGGGCTCCACCATTTAGGACTGAATCATGCAATTTCCCCAGACACTGGGTATGTTGAAGGCTAACAGCTTACAGCTAACTTGTCCTCCCAGAGTTTCTGCCTCTGTAGAGACTCCAAGACCTCCCTGGGGCACTCTAATTACAGTAACTATTTTATACCATGACATAAATGATATTGTGAGGATCACACCTATAATTTATCCTATTTGGGTACATGTGAATTTGTCTAAAGGTTGAATATAAATGTCTTAACATAACAATTATGAGAAATACATGATGGCTATGTTAGCCAATTGGATGAGAGTTTTCCAAACTGCATATAGAAGCAACACACTGTATCCTATGAGAGAATTAATGTACACAATTATGATCTAATAAAAAACAAATTTAAAAAAAAATGAACTTTCCTTTCTGAGGGCAGGATAACTCTGAAGGGCAATCCTAGCTCCACAATGCTCCATCATGTTGGCCAAACTTTGCACAGCTGCAGTGCAGTTTCCTTGTGTCCTCCATATAATCCTTCTTTCTCTACTCCCTTACAGAAGTAGATTTTAAGGGCACTTCCCGCATACATCCAATAAGCCTCCCACATGAAAGTCCAAACAGCTTAATCTAAGAAAAATGTCTATAAAGTAACAGACACTGGAGGAGTATGTCATGCTGTAGTGTGTATTCTGTCACTTAACTCCAAGAGACGTATTATAGAGTGGGATTCTTATATTGGATGAGAGTTTGAATTACACAACCTCTAAATGACCTGCGAGTTCTAAATTAATCTTTTAGATTCCCTACGTGCATTCATGCATGTGCACAAACACACATACGCACACACAGTCACACACACTGGGCATACATTAAATTAAAACATTTTTCTATGCATGTTAAAGTAAGAATGACATCTTCATACAGACCAGGAATATTTCTTCTTTTTCACAACATTAAGCTTAAATCTAAACAAATGGATTATAGAGTGGTGAATTTGGATTAAGTAAGTAAATATATGATTAAAGAAAGGAAAAATCATGGTAGAGGTAAATTGATATGTAAACATCCAGAAAGGTAAGATTGTGTCAAATGATGATCACATGGACTTTTAAAATAATCTTTAATTAGAATTTAAAATCAGATTTTACATTTTTTTCCCTTCTCCTTTCATATGGGTTTAATTTTCACCACTTTTCTTTCTGGAAGAGTCAGGCCTCTATAAATGTAGTTAACTACATGATTAATAAAATACATTTTGAAGATGAAATTTAAATTTTAGTTTTCTTAATAACAGAAGGAACTAATGAAAGAGAATGAATTAGGACTTCACAGCCATGGGACCTGCTTCCTGACACAAATATGTTTTGCTTTACACATTTTTTCAACAAAATCATCTTTTCTTTTCACACTGTGCTAGACTCACTATTGAAGAGATATAATATTTAATTCCAGATCCACCCTTACTCATCACAGTTATATTTAATCCTCAAGCACTTAAAAAATACTTGATATGCGAAAATCATTATCTTATAGTCAGAATTACTCAATAAAACATAATGCATATAATTTCTGTTTTCTTAAATACATGTATTAGAAAGCATTGTGTTAAAACTAATTATATCAGTTTTAATTATTTTAATTTTCTTATTTTTATAAACTTTGATCTCAAATTAAATTAAACACACACATATTTATATGTGTGTATGTATACTTAATTATTATAAAAATCTTAAAGTAACAAAGAAAATCTTTTTCCTTAGCTAAAATACGCTTTCCCTTCTACCCAGTTTAGTAAAAGTTTTGAGAGAGCACTTATAACAGTGGTTTTTTCAAACACAGAATTATCTTTCCTGCCTTTCACAAAATTTCACTTAGATAGGATGAACAAAGAATGTGAGGAGAAAATATAAAAAAAGTGAGGATAGTATTGATTATCTATTCACGTATTCTGTAGATTTTTATAAAGAATGTATTTCATTAATACGGCAACAGCAAAACCTGAAATCTATTTTTGTTATGACTCTTGTCTTTTCATTATGGTTTTAGGAGTGAAGGAATAAAATTAGATTGTGATAATGCAAATGGAGAAGATGGCGGAGTAGAGAGCACCAAGAGCCTGTAGATATCTTCAAGTCTACTGAAGGCTTTAAACATACAGGGGAAGACTTGGATGGTACATGTCAGTGAATTTGTGTCAATTTCAGCTCCTGGCAGAGGAGCACAATGCTGTGTTTGAGAAAGAGGTTTCTGGTCCTTAGTCCCAGGCAAATCCATAAAGAAACTAGAAGAAAATTAAGATAGAAAACTTAGAGAGTAAGAATAGATGTGGTGCATAGAGATTTCTCTACCATAGAGTAGTATAGGAACAGTAAGGGAAAGCATGATCAATACTCATGAATGACCTCGAAATAGATGTAAGATCCAACAGATATGAAAAGGCCTGAAGGACAAACAGAATGGTGTCTCATGGTGAGCTATTCATATAACCATGACTAGTCCCGCACAAAGTATAACACTAGACAGCTCTGGAATCCCATGTGTGGATGAATGATTGAAAACAGGTAAAAACAATTACCAAGTTACAGAACAGAGATCATAAACATCCATAACTACTCCTCCAAATACTCTCAGAGTTCAAATAGACAGAAACTGTGAAATAAGAAAATCCTCAAATTGACACTCTCTTAAATTTCTACTACCCTGCAGGTTCGTAGGTTCAAAATAGAAATTATATTAAATTCTTAAATATGCTGACTGTATACTACAATTGTGAACTGAGATCCTGTCCCTATTAACAATAACAAACAGATAATGTGAAAACAAGAATATGAATCTAGGCTCATAAATCACTCTGTGCTTTATCTCTAATTTACTTATAGATAAAGACTGCAAAGTGTACTTAATTTTATGTCCAAAGTCAAAAGTTAAAGATGTCCAAACTACTAATGTGTCTAGCATTTTGGGCTATAGAGTAAAAGAAATATCCCTTGTAACTCATCTATTATTTTTGGATCTCAAATGACATAAAACTCAGGATAAAACAGAACAACATAAACAAACAAAATACTATTGGGTCACACAGTAAGCATGTTAAGCTTGTGGGGCTTCTATTACGTCTCCTAATTCTACCATGATGGCATGAAAAGAGCAATAGGAAATTCCAAAGTGAAAGGATGGGTGTGGCTGTGTTTCGGGACCATTTTATCAATTTTATCTGTGGAAGCAGTGGGCTGAATTTGGCCTGTGGGCCATTGTTTCTCTAGCCCTACTGTAGATTGTTGTTTAATTCTGCTAAGTTTAAGTCAAGTTCAAGCAATAGATACAATTGTTTAAAAAACTTGAAGATCATTTTTTCTTCATTTAAAAATGTCTTCATATACCGTACTTTCACATGTCTATTCATAAAAGTAATCCAACTTTGTTTATTGACTCAAATAATTTCAAATAATCTTCGAAATTTAGATGAAATTATTTTATAGTTGCTAAATCAATGATGAGTGCACCTATTTTGAAAGGAATTGGAGGTGGATAACTCCTATAAATTGGCAGTCAGAGAAAAAGCAAAGGCAAAAGAAAATATGGAACACAGAGATGTCTTTTATTATATTGCAACTCATGAAATTTTTGTTTTCATTTTAACTATGCAAGTGTATACTTTTTCATTACTGAAAAGGAAAATGTCTCTGAAATGCTGAATCTAGATCAAATTTCAATACATTTTACAATTAAGAGACTGCTTTGCAGAATGTATTTCCTTTTCACAATTAACAGAATTCCTAATGAGCTGTTAACAAGCTGTCAATTTCTAGTATGTGCTAAAGAGCTACAGTAATCTTGGAGGAATTCTACAAGTAGAAGTATGTCAGATCCCCAAACACGAACAAATGTATTATTCTAAGATTTATAATTACTCAAATTGTAATAACCCTTTGAGTCAGTCATTTATAAATTAGGAGCAGTTTTCTACTAGATCAATTTATAATCTTAAGTATTTTTAATTGAACAGTACTACTATTTCTAACTTGAGTTATAAGTTTAAAACACTTTTAAAGATTATTTATTAAGGAATTACTCTTTGTCAGAAAATGTATTTTTGAAAGTTATTATCTATTGGAAAAGACACTGAGATGAGATATTTTTAATTTTTATGAGTAATACTATGATAATCCTCGGGGTTGAGGACAAGCAAATCCTATGTAAGGGATTTTATTTTAAGCATCTATAGAAAAGTACTTGAAACAAATTAAGTGGAATTGGTTTCTCCTAATTCAGATTTGCAAATAAAACACAAATTTCTGAATTAGCAAAACCAAATATTATATAGTTTAATTTTAAAATTTTCTTTATTTTTAGTTATTATGAGCACATAATAGTTGCATATCTTTATTAGGTACATGTGATTTTTTGATATAAGTGTACAATAGGAATTAAGTAAGGTCAATTGAAGAATTCATCATCCCAGGCATTTATTATTTCTTTGTGTTAGGATCATTCCTATTCCACTCTTTTGGTTATTTTAATTTGTATCCTAACTACAGTTGATCATTGTCACTTTGTTGTATTATCAAATATATATTTCTCTTTACATCTAATAATCTGATTATATTTTTGCACCCATTAACTATCTCCATTTTATTTCCTTTCTGATACCCTTATCAATTATTTAGAACAATAGAGATTTGTCTTTCTGCATCTGATTTATTTTACTGAAGGTAATATTCTTTAGGTCCATTAGTGTTGTTATGAATAGCAGGATTTCATTCCTTTTTGTGGCTGTATAATATTCCATTGTGTGTGTGAACCATGATTTCTTTATCCATTCATCCCTTATTGGAAATTTGTGTTGATTCCAAATCTTGGTTATTGTGACTTGTGGTACAATAAACATGGGAGTACAGATATCTTTTTGATATACTGAATTCTCTTCCTTGGGATGTATACCCAGCAGTGAGATTTCTGGGTCACATGATAGTTCTACTTTTACTTTTGTGAGAATCCTCCATACTGTTTTCCATAGCGGTTGCACTAAGTTATAGCCTACTAACCAATATACAATAGTTTCTCTTTTTCCACATCCTTGTCAGCATTTGTTAGCACCTGTCTTTTTAATAAAAGACATTTTATGTTGGGTTACATGATATCTCATTAGTTTTTATTTGCCTTTCTCTGATGACTAATGGTATCGAATATGTATTTCAAGTTTTTATTTGCCTTTCTCTGATGACGAATGGTATCAAATATTTATTTATATACACATTGGCCATTTGTATGTCTTCTGAGAAATTCAAACCCTTTGCCCATTCTTTGCCCAATCTTTAAATCAGTTTATTTGATTTTCTCCTATTGCATTGTTGGATCTTATATACATTACTGTTATTAATCTTCTGTCATACTGGTAGTATATAAGTATCTCCTCCTGTTCTGTGGGTTGTATCTTCAATTCATTGTTTCCTTTGCTATAAACAAGCATTTTAGATTGACATGGCTGCATTTATTCAATTTTGCTATGGTCGCCTATACTTTGGATCGTTACTCAAGAAGGCTTTGTCCACACCAATTTCCTAAAGACTTTCCTTTATGTTTTCTTTTAGTAGTTTCATAGTTTCAGGTCTTAGATTTAAGTCTTTAGTCCATTGTGATTGATTTGTGTATATGGTAGGGCATAAGGATCTAGTTTCCACGCTATTGAAGAAACTTTTCTTTCTCTACTGTGTATGTGCTCAGCAACTTTGTCAAAAATAAGCTCATTATAGATGTGAAAGTTTATTTCCAGGTTCTCTAGTCTGTTCTATTGGTCTATGTCTGGGGTTTTTTGTGCAAGGACAATGCTGTTTTGGCTACTAAAGCTTTGCAGTATAATTTGAAGTCAGGTAATGTCATTTTCCCAGTTTTGTTCTTTTTGTTCTTTTGACTATTTTAGGTCTTTTGTAGTTCCATATAAACTTAAGGATTTTTTATTTAATTTCTATGAAGAATGTCACTGATTTTTCATGGAGATTTCATTGCATATGTAGATTACTTTAAATAATATGGACATTTTAATAATATTTATTCTACCAATGCATGAGTGTGGAGTATCTTTCCATTTTTTGTTTGCTCTCTTCATTGTCTTTCAACCATGATTTGCAGATTTTATTATAGAGAGAGAATCTCTTTATTAAAGAGATTCACTTCTTTGGTTGAACTTATTTCAAGATATTTTATTTTACTTGCAGCTATTGTAAATGAAATTACATCCTCAGTTTCATTTTCTTCTTAGAAATGTTGGCATGTAGAATTGGTACTGATTTTTGCATGTTTACTTTGTATCCTACAACTTTCCTGAAATTTTGGTAAGAGGGTGATACAGACCTCGCAGAAGGAGTTTGGTACTATTTTCTCTTCCTTGATCATTTTGGAATTTTTAAAGAAGTATTAGTATTAGTTCTTCTATGAATGCTTTGTAGAATTAATTTTGAATTCAGCAGTCCTTGTATTTTCTTCAATCATGAGATTTTATTACTTGTTCTATCTCATTGCTTGGTATTGATTTATTTTTTGTTTTAGGTTTATCCCTGGTTTAATCGTATAAATTGTATATTCTAGGAATTTATCAATCTCTTTTAGATTGTCCAATTTACTGGCACATATATGCTCATAGTAGTCTCTAATGATTCTGTATATTTCAGCAGTATCTGGTGTCTTGTCTCCTTTATATCTGCTTTTATTTATCTGGGTCTTCTCTCCTTTTTCCTTAGTCTGGCTAAAGATGTGTCCATTTTGTTTATCTTTCTGTAAAACAATATATTTTGGGGATCTTTAGTATTTTTTTATTTCTATTTCATTTATTTTTATGCTGATTTTTATAAATTTTTTCTTCAACTAATTGTGGGTTTTGTTGGCTTTTGTTTTTCTACTACTTTGAGATACATCATTAGGTTGCTTATTTGAAGCTTTTTTTTCTTTAGATGTATCCACTTATTCCCATAAGCTTTTCTGTAACTATTTTGCTGTATCTCATAGGTTTTGCTATGTTGTATTTTTGTTTTCATTTGTTTTGACATTTTTAAAATTTCCTTCTTAATCTCTTCACTGACCTATTGTTCATTCAAGAGCTTGTTATTTAATTTCCACGGTTATTATATTTTCCAATGTTCTATTTATTCATTTCTAGCTTTATTCCATTATGGTCAGAGAAAATACCTAGTATAAGTTCATATTTTTTAAGACTCATTGTGTAGACTAACATATGACCTGTTTGAGAGAAATCCATGAGCTGAGGAGAAGAATGTGTATTCTGCAGCTGTTACATGAAATATTTTGCAAATATCTATTAGGTCAATTTTGTCAATAGCAAAGATTATGTACAAAGTTCTTATAGGACAG
>CAUYQV010082038.1:0-16009 GCA_963574575.1 Galagoides demidoff
GAGCCATAAGTTAAAGTTGATTATGCCTCCTTGGGCAACTGAGTCATCTGACCACAATAAAACAGTTAGTTTCTATTACCTTGAAATACAGGTATTTTCTTCCTGCCACCTAATCAATCAAGCTGCCTCGACCTTAGCCCCTGGTTGAGAAAATCCCCCACCCCTTACCTGTACCCCTAGTGAAATCATCAATCACCAATCATGAATGTAGCTTTACTAGTGAAATCACTAACCACCAATGAAAAGTGTATTCATACCCTTCTTCCTTTTTTTGCTTTCTGTACCCCATAAAACCCCCCTTCACCCTGGGTTCGAGGCTCTACCTTGGTGTGTGTACCAGGAGAGACCAAACCCAGGTTTGAATAAACCTCACCTCTTGCCTTTTACATCGGAGTTTGTCTCGGATTTGTCAGGTGGGGATATTTGGGAGAATTTTCGGGCATAACACAAGAACAGGATGAGAAGATTTTTTTTTCTGAGTTTAAAAGAGTTTGAGAAGATTTTTGAGGCTGAAGCCCAGACCCGTGAGATGGAGGATAGTGGGCGCTGGCCCTGGGCACCACGTTCCTAGCCCCGGTGTTGGCAGACAGGTCTCCTGGGGTCTTTCTGTCCAGTCTAAGGGTGGGAGACATTTTCTTCAAGTGTGAGACTGGTGTCTTAAGAGCAAAGGGTCTTAAATGGTTGTGGAAGTAAGTAAGAAGGAAAGAGAGGAAGCCAGAAAGGGAAGGAAAGAGGAAAGAAGGAAGGCCAGCAAGGCAGCACTGGGAAGACATTCTCTGCATAGAGTTGTGATAAATAGATACTGATGTCAAATTCCTTCAGCCTGGAGGCTCTTCACACAGTCATCCCAACTGACACTTTAGAGGAAGATTTTAAGAGTGATTCACCTGTAAATCTGATTTCATCCTTCTTATTCAGTTGTTTAAAAAGTGAATTCTTAGAGTCAAGCGTGAGTCAGGCAGTTGAGGTGGCAGAGTGAGTGTGTGGACCCTGGCCTGCCCCCTCCCTGGGGACCAGGATTAGCTCCTGGATCCTGGGTGATGAGGAGTCAGGAATGGCCGCCTCCTGAGAGGGACAAAAAGACCTGCCTGAGTGTGCCTGGTGACGTGAGGACAAGCACACATCTAGTCAAACTCTCCCTCCTCCTGAGCGTGGGGTCCCCTCACTGTCCTTTGGCACATTAGCACCCCCTATTCTTCCCTTTTCTTGGTCACGCTGAACAGCATGTTAGAGGCTGGAGAGGGCTGTAGTAGGGAGGGAAGGAGGCACGGGGCCTGTGGATGGGTTGGGGGTGGGGAGAAACTGGCCAGAGAGAAGGCAAGACCAGCAGGCATGAGGTTGAGGGGTAGAAAGACCCCTGTTTTACTCTGATGCACTTTAGCAAGTCCTCAAGTTTGCAATACTCTAGGCTGGGGACCTACCCTAGTCTCAGGTTTCCCCGCTGAGTGCCCCTGAGGTTGGCCCAGGCAGATTCAAGGGGAGTTGTTAAGGAATCAGAGGGGCCGGTGGTCAGAGCCTGCCTCAGGGGATGCCTCCTCTGTCCCAGCAGACTCTCCTGTCCTCCCCTGTTGGTGATGGGCCCTCGGATGCCTACAGCTGCTCTCCCTTGCCTGAGTCTGATCCTGCTTCTCTGGAGCCAACTGCCGGGAGCCCAGGGCCAAGAGTTCCAATTTGGGTCTTGCCGAGTGAAGGGGGTTGCTCTCCAGGAACTGTGGAAGGCCTTCTGGGCCGTGAAGGATGCTGTGGTAAATAAAGTGTTGTTCTAGATCCAGCTGCTGGGGTTCTTGTGGAGGAAGGATAATATTTTATGGTTATGGAGTCCTCTGTAGCTTGCTAATCAGTTTCCTAGACCATGACGCTGTGAGATCAGAAGGCACCACAAGCTCAGTTTATATATGAGGAAACTGAGGCTCAGAAAGAGCCTCTAGAAACATAAACAGAGCCCCAGGGAAATGAAGAAGAGAGCTTGATTCACCCAGGCTTCATCCTTCGGCTCCAGATCCAAGAACCAGAACGAGTGACCAGGCTGCAGAGGAAGCTCCAAGGGCCAGAGGCAGCTCTGGGGCAGCCTGTCCCCCAACACACACCCACCTCCTCACCATGTGGAGGCAAACTCCTGCCCCTAAGGGTTCTCAAACCGAATCAGACAGGCCTATGTCCTCCTGTCTCAGATGGCTCAAGGGGTCAAAAACCTATCTCATCAAGTCGGGCTCAGGCTCTAAGAACTGCTGGGGAACTTCCATTTGCCCTGGGGAAGTCAAGCTCCTTGGTTTTCCATGGCTGAAACCCTGCAACCCCTCCCCAGGGGCCAGCTCAATACGGTCCCCCTTCTCCGGTCCTCCTTTAGTTCCTCTGGCTTCTGAGATCTCAGAGACTGGGTAGATTTAGGGATTTAGGGAAGCAGCACACCCTTGTAGGGCTGGTTTCTATGTTGACTGTTAACCTGGAGACATCTTTTCTTTCTTCCCCACAGCAAGCTCAGGATAACATCACCAGCGTCCGGCTGCTACGGCGGGAGGTTCTGCAGGATGTCTCGGTAATCAGACCTGGGGAAGCACCACTCTGTGGGTCTGGTCTGCTGTGGTTGGGGTGGGAGGCTGTCTTAAGGGAGGCTGGTAGAATCCCTTCACCTCTGCCCCGAATTGATCTTACTGGCTGTGCAGTGAGCCAGAGAAGTCAGTGTCTGTTTAGGGTTATCACTATGTGATGTGTACGTGTTTGTGTGTGCACATTTGTGTGTGTGGTGTTTGGGGAATGGGTGTGGATTGAGGCTTGTAAACATCTTTCTCCATTTAACCAGTTAGTTGGCACCAATTTTTATTTCTTGTTTGCTTGTGTGGACCCGAAGGGCATCTGTTCAGGTTCCCCCCTCCCATTTCCATCCTTTTCTCTCCCCCTTGCTACCTTCTCATCGCCCATGCAGTGAGTGAGTGAGCACAGAACTGAGCTCTGATCCTGGAAGGTACCAAGCTCCAGGGATGATGGACTGCAATGGCTGCGTTCTAGAATGTTCATTTTTCTTCATTCCTTCTCCTCGCAGTCATTTTCCAGCCAACTCCCAACTACCAAGTCCATGTTTAAGAGTGTCTCAGGGTCTCTCACCTGCCCCATAGCTATTAGAAAAGCTGAGTGGTATAGAAGGAGAATATCAACCAGAGGGGTATTCAGCAGTCCTGGGAGACAGGCCTGTGTCTGCCACTGGCTGGCTGTGTGACCCTGGGCAGGTCTCTTCTGTCTCTGGTCCTGGGTCCTGCCTGTAAAACAAAGGTGCTACTCTACATGCCCTGGAAGGGGCCTTCGGATCCAGGGTTCATCTTGTCTCCCAGAAGATCCCTGCCTCTATTGTGCTTGTCTTGGCTTGGGTGGCATGTGGCTGTTCCTCCAGGGGGCCGGGTGGGCAGGGGCCTAGGTCCCAGAGTGATCCAGACCCTCCACAGGATGCTGAGAGCTGTCATCTCATCCACGCCCTGCTGAAGTTCTACTTGAATACTGTTTTCAAAAACTACCGCAAAAAGATAGTTGAATTCAGGACAATGAAGTCATTCTCCACTCTGGCCAACAGCTTTCTCGTCATCAAGTCACAACTGCAGCCCAGTGTGAGTAGAAGGAAGCTGGGCCGAGGAGCCGTGGGAAATGGTGTGTGTTGAGAATACGCCCCTCCCCTTATCTGTTCCTGGCTTTATTCACAACAGGGAGTCATGGCTCTCATGGCAAAGGGCATGGACTCTGGACACTGATAGTTCTGGGTTCAAGTTTGGGTCTACTTCTAGTCAGTTAGGTGACCTTGGCAAGGTCCTCACTCAACCCCTCTAAACTTCAGTTTTGTTTTCTGTAAAATGGGATGATCACTCCTGCCTGGTGGGATCTCTGAAAGGATTAAAGGAAGCAGCCCCCTGACACAGGGAGGGAGTTTGGCACTGGCCACCTCGACCTCAGGGATGTGGGACTCAGCCATGTCTTCCCAGGACTTAGACTCCCTCTGGCATCTCCAGGAGTTGGGGGGGATGCTTGCCTCTGCTCCTACCTAATACTTGGCACAACTTTTCTCCCCCTGTTAACCATCAGGAAAATGAGATGTCTTCCATCAGGGAGAGTGCACACAGGCGGTTTCTGCTGGTCCAGAAAGCATTCAAGCAGGTAAGACCCATCTAGAAGAAGTAGACTAGCCCAAACTATCACATGAGGGTGCCTCTGAAACCCAACGCAGAAGTTAATGCAGGGGACTCCACTGGGCTTGCCCCAAAGCCACCTGACTTAGCAGGAACACAGGTATATTTGCATCAATCACCATATACTTTGTATAAGCATCACAAATGATCTTTTTTTCTGTCTGTTTTCCAGTTAAAATGCTATTTTGTTTCCCTACAAGGTGATTTCACCATAGAGGACTTTGCTTGTGAGAGTGTGTTATATGTACTTGAGCTGGGCAATTAATTGAGGTCAGAAGTGAGGGAGAAAGAGAGGAGACACTCCACCCCCACCCCCTACACAGCTTCCGTATCCTCCATAAGCAAATGGTCTAGCTCATGGCAAAAAATATGGGAAATTATAGAACTTTTTCCCAAAGTAAGACAAAGAAAACTCAAATTTCATCCTCAGGCCCCCTCCAAATAGAGATGATTCTGATCACTTTTTTGAAGAACAGATACATTAGCCTATAAATAAATGGTGAAGAGCAAAAAAAAATCCAAGAGAAAGGAGGTACCTGGGCCCATTCTTCGTGGGACTCAGGTGGTGGACCACATCCACCCCATGCCAGAGGCTACGGTTCTTGTTGTTGGGGCACCGTATACTTTCTCTGTGCTCCTTACCCATTGCTACTCACTGGCCAATTTGTCCTCACCCTTGAAGCAGATACATATAAGCAGATATGTATATATATGTGGGATAAGTGATGGGGAGGTAATTTCTTTAAGGCCATCCCTAAGGTGACCAAACCTATGATCTGGAGTCAGTCCTGTTTTAGGCATGGTGGGTTGGAGGGAAAACTATTCTTAAAGCTAACATGGGCAGCCTTCAACTCTCCTTTCCTTTTAGTTGGACAGAGAAGCAGCCCTGATCAAAGCCTTTGGGGAAGTAGACATTCTCCTGTCCTGGATGGAGAAATTCTACCAGCCCTGATGTCTAGACCAGCGTCTCCATCTCATCTGTTCCCCATGCCATTTCAAATGGGTGTTCCTTCCTGCGCTGTTCCCTGGGCACTCTGACCCCTAGGCCCAGGCTTTTTATCAAAGACAGTATTTCAGCAGCCTCCACAATAGTCAAGGAAGGCACCTTTGGATGCTGTGAGTAGTTTACAACGTGGATTCCTGTATTTATTACAACTCTATTTAATTATTGTCAGTGTTTCAACTGAAGTTATATTTATTTGTGAGACTATAAGTTCCACGAAAGGAGCAGAAAATAGTGCCCCAAGCTTCTCTTTTATCTCTTTGATCCGTGCCACAGTGGCAGGCAGTAGATGGGTACTAAGGAAATATTTAATAAAGTGTTTTTTTTTGCTTGTGTTTGGATTGTTGAGGAATGATGGGGGATGCTGGGATGATGTAAAATTGAACTTCAGGGCATGGAAATCACATTGTCTTATGAGATCTGCAGAGATAGAGCACCGGAGTGGAGGTGAGGTGCAGTAAATGATGAAAGATAAAATAGTGGTTAAAGTGCCTAGCACGAAGCCCATTCTCACTAAATACTCATTCCATTTCCTGCCCATGCTCACCAGCCCACCCCAGCATCCCCTTCCCAGTGTGCCTTCCTTTTCTCATTCTAGTCATTCTTTCCCTGTCTGCCACTTGAGAGAGAGTGCCAGTGTCAAGCTGACATTGCTAATGAGGGGCATTGTACCTGGATGTACTGTCCAATCTGTGATGACATTCCCTGCTAATAAAAGACAACATAACTCAAGTCTGGCTGTCTGTCCATTCTACTTCTTGACAAGTGCCCAGAGAGACTGTGTTGTGTATCAGGAAAGGCCTTCTTCCCAGAAGCAAGACTGGGCACTCTCTAGCCCCAGTTGACATCAGTCTAAAGGTATAATGTCCAACTATGACCTTGCTCTAACATCTTAAAGAAAAGAGTACATGTAAGAGGTGGGATGTCTCTTCTTCTATGATATCATAGAGCCCCTGGCCCTCCAGGAACCCCAGAATATTCTCCTTCCTATCTTGCTATGTGTTGTCTACAAACGGCAAAGGATGAGGAACATTTCTCACTGTAAGGAGATGTAATAGTTTTGGATGATTACAATCAACCAAAGATAAATCCACAAATATCAGTGCCAGGCTGCAGAAAAGGGATAAGGAGACAACAGTGATGATTTCTCATATTTCTAAAAATGTGCATCAAATGAGGGGGACAGAGTAAGGAGGATTTATAGACGCATATGTATACCTCACTAAAATTAACAAGCCTGGCTCTGAAAATTTAGAATGCATCATCTCATCAAAATAAATCACCCTGACCTTAGGAGCTAAGTAGAGACTCACTAGCAAGTGCCAATTGTTGGATAAGGGCAAAGATGTTCCTGTGAGTGTTTTCATACCAGGCCTCTGCTTAGATTGTGGGGCTGAGGCATGTTCTCATGATCTAGACTGAGAAGCTTCTATCTGCGTGAGGCCCAAGACTGGGAAGAGCTCCTGAAGCAACAGCTATGCCTCTGCTCTAGCCTTGATACCATGTGATCTGGAGCCAGGGCTTTAAAGACCTTGTGATCAAAGACATCGTAGAAACAGTCTGCAAATTTCATAGCCTGTCAGATGGGTTGGAAAGGAAGTAGACGGCAAAGGGATGAATGCTTTGCGTGTCCAGAACCCCCCGGCAGCCACAGGGGGCTATAAAGGTGTACAAGAGAAGCTGGGGGCAGAGCTATGTGCAGGGCACAGATAGGTAAGGATCAGAGTTGAGATGGGGCACGGGAGGTGATAAGGGCTCTGAGGACAAATGATGCTGGTACTGGAAATCAGCAGATAGATAAGACTCAGTGGCACCACTGTCTGGGAGCAGGGAGACATCTGGGGAGGTGAGTCAGGCAGGAATATTGATGTAGTCGTCTGAAACAGAGTCCTCCCTCTTGGCATCAGGTTGGTGGTAGAAATCCACATATTCACAGCTGGTCTTCAAAGACGAGGCATGGAGCCAGGGAGCTTCGTACTCCTGGGAAAAACCAAAGAGGCATCACTGGATCTGAATGGGTGATTTTATTATCTCTCTTGGCATATTTCCACAGTGGGCAATGAAGGGCATGGGCATGGTTGCTGAGTTCCAGAAGGCAAAGCTGTAGAGGTGGCTGAGCTCCACCAAGTAAGCCAGCCCTGGGGGTCTTCAGTGTGGTGTCTCACCCTTGATAACTGGAAAACACTTAGATCCAATGTGGGCAGAAAATAGCATAAATGGGGGTCATACTTAAATCACGTGGCTAGGCACAGGTCTGAAGGAGACACAGCTGCCGGAGGAATATCCCATTCAGGGGGTAAGATGATGTGACTTGTGGGATAAATATGCATCTTCTTAGGGAGTTATTCAAAAGTATGGTGAGTCACCCTCTGCACCTCTGTAAGGGCTCAGAGAAGCTGTGATGTGGCATGACAGTGCATTCCAGGAAGTGGCTGGGTGGTGAAGGGAAGGAAGATAGACCATGTGGGCACAGTGGTGCTCCTCTTCCCCAGACAGAAACTCTAGGATCATCCACCTTCAGGATGATTGTCAGTTCTCAGATGACAGGGCTGTGCCAATGACCCAGACCATGGTTCAATTACAGTAACATCCACTGAGGAAGGCCACAGGGGGGGACCATGATGTGTTTAAGCACAAGCTCTAAGCACCAGAAGTCCAGTCCCCTGAACATAGTAGGCATTCAGCATGTACTTCCTCACTGAAACGAACTTTTACATTTTGTATTTTACTAAAGAGGGAAGCAGCAGCAGCTTGCTTCAAAAGTGTATCTTTCCATCAGCCAAGGAAACAAGAAGGCACAAAATAGGAAAATGAAGAGAAAACTGAACAGAGAAATCAGAGAACAAAGAAAACCAGAAAATACAGTTAGATGGACCTGGTGAAAAGGTCAGAGGAAGAGGCTTAGTCAAGCAATGAACAAAAGAAGTTAATGAGCACGAGCGGGTGCCACTCCCCTTGATGACGTAGGACACACAGTCAAGGAAGACCTGGCTCCTGAAACAGCTCAAGATGTCACCGTGAAGCAATACACACGTGTAACAATAGCGGAAGTGATACACCAAGTTGGAGGTGATATAGAGGAAAGAGAGATGATCAAGATGGAGTTTCCAGTGTGAGAAGTAAAGGTGGTGGTATCTGAGGTTCCTTTAGAGGCTGAGGGTGAGTCTCGGAAATCCTCGATGTATGACTGATTTTTCGTTTTGTTAAATCACATGAATGCTGAATACAAAGGAGCAGGCCCTCTGCTATTCTTTTTTTACATGGTCCTCTATTATGTTTTAACCAATATTTTTGGTCTGATAATAAAGTTGGTTTTATACTTATTAAAACAAACAAGTAGAAATATATCTTCCACTGTTGATTATAGTTCATCATTTGAGATTAATTTCTTTGGCTTAAAAAAATGAAAATACTCTCTGTGAAGGCTATTCATTAAGCATATGTACCACATATGATGAGTAAATTTGCTCCATCAAATTTTTTTGCCTTTAACAATGAGAATGAGAGTTTCAGGCAGGGAGGTGGAGAAAGCTTTGAGCAAGGCCCAGACTCAGGTAAGGGTCTATAGGGTCACAGGGCATTCTAGAGAGAAGGGTGGTGGGAGGGTGGGACATAAACTCTGTGGCACCTAAGCTGGTGTGAACTTTCTCTAGCAGGGGTGGGGAAGGGCAAGCTTGAGAAGCTGGAGGTGATGGTGGCAGAATTGCTACTTGTTTCTGGGTGTCATTCTCCCCTCTTTAGAAAGATACACAATTGCCCAGCTAGCGACTACATTCCCCAGCCTCTCCTGAAGGTAGTGTTGGTGCATAACTAAATTATAGCCAAGGGATGTGATTGGAAGTGATGAGTGAAAGTTCAGAGTCAGGGCTTAAAGAAGCAGCTTCCTCTTCCCCCATCCTGTGGGTTGGGAGATGTACTTGCTGCTGGTGACTAAGTGCTGACCAGGGACCAAGTAAGACTCTGGAGGATGGTGGAGAAGCAAGACAGAAGGAATTTGGGTCCCTGGATTGTGTGGCTCAGGCCACCTCTACCTGTCCCTCTGCCTCTAAGCACTTACTTGGGAGGAAAATGGGCTTCCATCTTGTGAGTTCTGTCGTTTAGAGGACAGTTGTTGCATTAGCTTAGTTTACACTCAAACTAAAACAGATTATTATTATTATTATTATTTTCTGCCACACTCAGTTTTTTCCTGGTTACTGAGGTAATAATGTTTTAGCCACTAGGAGCTACTTTAGAAAATAAAATGCTTTCTCTTCTTAATTCATAAAAACAAAGGAGTAAAGGGTTTTTACCCATCCTTCACTGGCTATTGATAGAAACAGCCTTCCCCATGTCCAACACAGGTTTAGAGTTGAATCTCTCTCACCCTAAGTGTTGGATCCCACCTGCATCTCTGGCCAATCATAGAGGCCAGGCCTGTCCTGCCTCCAGACATGGGTAAATTACCTACTCTCATCTTAGAAAGTTTACTAGAAAGTTCTTCCTCACGCGAAGGTGCAACTGTCGGGGCATATTCCTTCCATTCCCTCGGAGCGCCTAGAAATCTGATCTCTTCCACGTGAAAGGCCTTCACATAATCGTAGAATTACCACCTATCACTCTCACTAAGCTGCCGGCATCCAGTACCCATTTATCCTATGACAACTGCCTGGCTAAAAGCCACGTAGCTAAGTCTCCCACAGGTCCTGGTAGCCAATCTCCCACACCAACGAAGGAGGAAGCTGACAGAACTTGCTCCAGGGCTCCCCGCCCAGGAGCTTGCAGCGAAGCCTGCAAGCTGGAGCTCTCGCCTCCACGCCCAGCTCTGTGGCCGCCAGGTCGGCCACGACTGCCAATCAGGGGAGGGGCGGAACTTACCTGCGGCGGGGCTGGGGACGCCGACATTCCCGGGGCAGGGGCCGGGGCCGCAGCCTCCTCGCCTAAGGAACGAGAGGGCGGAGTTGGGGGCGTGGCCGAGCCGCCGGTCCCCGCCCCAGCCCCACCCTGCGGAAAGCCCTGGGAGGGAGGAGCCCGGCGAGCCGCGCCCGGCTTTCGCGGAGCCCCAGCGTGCGCCCGCGCTCTCCACGTAGCTGCGCAGGTGTTAGAGTGCGCTCACCCGCAGCGTCTGCCGGCCGAGCGCGCCGCGGGCAGGCGCTGTAGACGTTGTTTTGGGAGCGCAGCCGTCGTGAGGCCAGGGGTCGCTGGGAGGCCTCCAGGGCTCTCATCCTCACTGCCAGTCGGCGAACTCTCCTGGAGAGGGCTTCTCAGCAAAGCCGTGGCGGGAGGCAGGGAGGTGGGAAAAAATGACATCTGAGGCCCACGCCACCCTTGCCCCCTGTCCAAAGTAAAGGCTGCCCCCCTTCTTGATGCCTGGCAGTGTCCGATGTAGAGATGCTCGGTACAAGTGTGCAGAATGTACAAGGCACAGACTTGCCTTTCCCGGAAGACCAAAGGGCCCAGGCCATTTTCCTCCTCTCCCCTTTTCCGAGCCATTGACCCCATTTCACTTCCCTGCAACCTAGACCGTAGGGAAGAACGACCCCGTGTTTCCCCTGAAGGTCTGAGCGGAAGTCTGAATGATCCGGGCTCTTTGGAAAGCACAGTTCAGGCGCTCACCTTTCCTCCTTTGAATGGCCCTTTTCACCAAGAGCCCCACGAGTGCTATCAGTAAAAGGCCCAGGATGGTTGGGATCAGGATGTGAAATCCTTGGCCTTCCCTTTCAGACTGTAAGCCATGGTTGAGTGTTCTGGCAAAGGAAGGAAAGGGAGAGAGGGAGGAAGAGAAGGTTAGTAAGTGAGGTAAGTTAAGGAAGTATGTATGGCCAGCGTTTTTGATGACTCACAGGTTAATAGAATTCACTCCACTCCTCCCTACCCAAGACTTGCCTATGGAATCAGGAAACGGGTTCAAATTCAGGTTCTGTCTCTTACTGGCTGTGTGACCTTGAACAAGTCTCCTAACTTCTTTGAGCCTTATTTCCCCATAAATGGATAGTAAAACCTATTTCACAGAACTGTTCTGAGGATGAATCAAAATAGCCGATATATAAAGAATTTAATGCATCTAGCCGATAACACCTCCCCTTCCAATGTTTGGCACCTTGGTTTCTTCACAAGATTATTGCAAATATTGAACAACTTCTAACTGTGGAAAAAAGGATGTTTTTCTCATAATGCTCCTTCTGCTTAAAAGGGCTTCCCTCCTCTCCATTTCTTCTACATATTAAAATCTTACTTTTCTTAAAGACACAGTCTTCTTTTCTTCCCTAATCATAGTAAGCCAGAATCAATTTTTTCGTGTTCTGTGTTCCTAATTCTTCTGCTCATTCCCTTACAAACCTCATCACAGTCAGATTTATGTTAGTAAGACTAGAATATTGCATCTTTTCTTTTCTTTTCTTTTTTTTTTTTTTACATCTTCAGGAAATAGCACAATGCTGGGCATATAGTAGAGACTAAAACAGTCTTGTTCTAAATTTGTCTGGTATCTTCTCCACTAATAGGTCGCTGTGATTTACTGAACTAGGAATCAAGAGCTGTGAAACCATGAGAACTCAGGACTTTAGTGTCTCCACTTATAGAACCCAAATGGTATTAGAGGTCCGTTTCCTCATAACATGTTTTTCTTTGTTTATGTAAAAATAATTTCCACTAGTACAGATTTTCTTCGGATTCTGTTATAAGGCTGCCCCTAGTGGTATATTTCTGCACTGCACTCCAGCCAGTCCAATAGAAATACGTGAGTCACATATAATTTTAAATTTCTCAGTACCTCACATTAAAAAAGTAAAAAGAAACAGGTGAAAGTAATTTTAATATTTAAGAGTTAAAGAGTTAATTTAAGTTTTATTCTCACCCAGTTCTTCCCCATAATATTAGATTTGAATGAATCTGAGTGACTGAAAGATTTGGGTCTTACCTCTTTCTGTAGGGTCAGTGGGGGGGGGGTGCTGACAGGTGTCTACTTGTTAATGGGACTAGTGAGTTAGAGTGCTATACTCATAGGTAGTATATTTTGCAGAGGCCTGATAAAGACAAAGCTAAAGAGGGTCAGTAACAGTGGACAGCCTACTTTACCTGGGTGCTAGCCCATCCTGCGGTGGACCCTTACCTCTGCCTGTGTAGCCAGGTGTGGTGGTTGTGGCTGGCTGTCGGAGGTCTGAGCAGCCCCTCCTGAGCTGAGGTCTTTGAAGCTGTGGTGGATGGCAGGAGGGTTGGGGACTGGGCTGCTGCTACTGAAGATGCTCTAGAAACTCGAGGGTGGTGGATGTTTAGGGTGGTGGTGGAAGGTTGGTAGACTGGAGGGGCCTCAGTCTTCTGAGCCTGTGTGGTAACTATAGGAAATAGTAGGATAAAGTGATCTTTCATGTATATATTCTAGTCTTCAGCAGGACTGAGTCACCACTTCTTTCCTCAGACTCCTTGTGTTCTTGCACTCCTTGTGGTCTGAAATGATTTCTTAGCAGGCCATCTGCAGCTAGCCAATTCCAAGCATATTTGCTTCCAACACCATTTCTTCCAGGAAGCCCTCCCTGACTTCCCAGGCAGAAGAGCTTACCTCCTCTGAGCAGGGGGTAGGGGAACCTTGTTTGTAGTTCTATTCCCACTGTGCCTTGTGCTGTATATGCCTCCTTATCAATTCTCTCCCATCCTACCCTAGTCAGCCACAACCTTGGCTATATGATCTGCTCAGTCACACCATCCCTCTTGTCCCCCAGCAGAGTCCCCTAGTGTAATGATGTTTAATTAATGTATTTACTTCACAAGGTATGTGGGAGGGTATGATGGAAATATTGTGTATCAAAATGCATTTACATGATATCTAAATGTAAGGGTATTGTTAATATGATCGTCATTAATCTTTTAGTTGCACAATAGAGTTGTTACAAAATCACTAGACACCAGCAGGTAGAAGACAGCCCTGGGGGAGCAGGAGGCGCAATGACCTCCAGCTGGGAAACGTGTGGCCAGTGTTGTTTTGCAGTCATTCACAAAAGAGCAAGATTTGTGAATGGAGCACAAACCTCAATACATGTGGTGCCCCCTGGTGGTTATGTGTATGGTCTGTGAGTAGGGCCCGGTGTCCTGGCTATAGCATCTGGAAAGCAGATCCCGGGAAAGTACCCTTGGTAGCAAAGGCAGGGGAAGTACGCATTTGAGACTCAACTCAGTTCTGCAAGCCCCTCTGTGAACTGCACACACCCTCTCTTCCATTCTCACCATGCCATAACATCTTCCTCACCTCTCCTACCCTCGCTTTGGTGAACTGACCTTTGGATGTGAATTTGGAAGAACTGGCTTGTGTAGGCATCTGGAACCAATCGGGCACCGGCATCTGGTTCAACCAAAATGGATGAAACCATTTTGGAGGCTCAGGCATTGGCTCCTCTTCCCAGAGTGGCCCATACTCTGTTGAAAGCAAGAGGAATACGTTGATAGTTTTGGGAGATAGGGGTGAGATTGAGGCTTAAGGAAGGGACTATTGGTAGTAGCCGAAGGTGATTCAGCTGGGGTAGATGGCAGTCCGGGGGTGGGGGCAGGGTCCACTGAGAGGAACTGGGCAGGAGGCCTCCCTGAAGGAAATACATCCCCCAGCCCACTTGGTATTCTCTGCAAAATCATCAGAGGGATTCCCAAGGATAAGCAGGCACTTCTTGGGGTTGAATTCATGCCATATTAGTAGGGAAGTCAGTGGAGTAAGGGAAAAAGATGGGATTCAGGAGAAAAAAAGGATCAGACCACAAGTAACAAGATTGGCCTACAAATGTGGCTTGATATATGAATGTCTTTCCTTTATGTTCATCCCTGATATTTCTCATGTGACAATTATATGGGACAATTATGTCCTTTTGCTTCCAATTTCTTAGAGCCGCTCCTTCACCTCAAGCCCGGAGGAGGGCGGGCGCTACAAGGAGAGTACCCATCTTGTTCCTCTCATCCACTTTGGATAGAAGATTCTGTGGACCTTGAAGTTAATAGACTGTGAGGTGTTAACTAGACGGATCCCAGTTATGTGGCTAATATGGCAACAGTATAAGGGTCTGGGGGACTGTTACACTTAGATGGCTGTCCCCATCTTCCTGAGTGGAAATGTTTGGGGGGAGGCTCTGAGCCTCCAATCAGCTGAGATACCTACCACTGTGGATGTTGAGGGTGACTTTCTGGGTCTTGCCCCTGTCTGTGTGTGTGCCCACCCCACAAGCATAGTCTCCACTGTCACTTTCGGTCAGTTCTGTCATCTTCACTAGGAACAGATTCTTGTCTGGGCACTGCAGCAGAGTGACTCGGCCTATGTATTCCTCCTTGATGAAGTTGTTGCTGGACACCACGGTGGCACATATTCCAGGTCTACTTGTCTCGCGGCACAAATACATCCGCACTTGCATTTTAGGAAGTGGGCACTTGATGATAAGGGAGCCACCCAGTTCCCCATCCACGTGGACTTCTGGGAGGATCATCAGAGCCCCAGATACTGCAGGAAGAGGAAGTTAATACAGTGGAAGCTACAGCCACGACTATATCCCACCCCCCTCCATTTCCCTAGCTTCCACTCTCTGCAACACCAGCCCTGCCTCAGCTAGCCCTTAGCCTCAGCCCTGTCCTCATTTCTACCCTTAGCTTCATCCTTAGCCTCTTCCCACCCCGACTCTATTCACAACCTCAGGCCAGCTCTGCATCCCCGCTCAATCCTATGCTCAACTCTCAGCCCATTAACAAACCAAACCCAGGTGGACCCAGACACCATGCCCTGAGAAGACAGTCAAAAAAACTACAACACCCACTCCCAGGAGAGATAATAGGCCTTGGGTGACCCCAAAGAGCATATAGCTCCTACATGTCCTCAGCGGGGTGTGTGGAGGCATGGCACAGTCTTGCTGCGACAGGCTTTCCTTTCCAATTTGGTTTTGCTCAGATTCATCCATCCAACCATTCGTCTAGTGTTCTATTTATTAAATCATTCAGCAGGTGTTTATTGAATGCCTGTCCTGTGACAGTAGGTAGCCAGCATCCCTCCCTCACAGCACAAATCACATAGTGAGTGATGCCAATGGGCGGCCACTGTGGCAACGGACTACATCTCATAGCAGCATCTGATCCTGGATTGTTGCATGGGTGGTGTAGTTGGAGGAAGGCTTTCTGGAGGGGGTGATGTCTCAGTTGAGCTCTGAGGCCAGGTGAGAGTGACATAGCTGATCTTGGAGGCGAGGAGCACAGGAGGGAAGCAGGGCATGTCAGATTGTGTGCACGTGTGTGCATATGTGAACACATGTATGGGGAGAGGTTGTGGAGCAGGGAGGGATAAACAATGTGGTTCCTGAGTTCCTGACATCAAAAAGCTCATGCTTTGGGTGAGAGAAGGTAGGTCTAATAGACTTGAGCCAACTACAGAAGAGAGTAAGGCCATGTATGATTAATTGTCAACTAAGCAGCTCCTGGTAAGTGCCCGCTTATTTCTGGGAAGAGGGTTGATAGGGTGGAGTGTGTGTGTGTGGTGAGGCAGGGCTGGAGGGCTGGGATGGAGGGAAAGAGAGTCCTCCAGATGGCAAGAACAGTCCTCATCAAAGGTGGGACATGGGACATAGCATATCCATGGGTGGAGAGAAGTTCATGAACATACTGAGATGTATCCACAGACTGTGCACGGCGCCTGTGGCTCAATAGGCTAAGGCGCCAGCCACATAGACCTAAGGTGGTGGGTTCGAATCCCCAGCCCGGGCCCGCCAAACAACAATGATGGCTGCAACCAAAAAATGGCCGGGTGTTGTGGCGGGCGCCTGTGGTCCCGGCTACTTGGGAGGCTGAGGCAGGAGACTTGCTTGAGCCCAGGAGTTGGAGGTTGCTGTGAGCTGTGATGCCA
>CAUYQV010082039.1:0-10025 GCA_963574575.1 Galagoides demidoff
GGCGCCTTAGCCACTTGAGCCACAGCCGAGTGTACTTTCAATCCTTCCCTTCAGTGATGAAAAAGAACCAATAAAATGATCACATTTTAGAGCTGAAAAAGACTTATACTTTTTTTTTTTTTTGAGACAGAGCCTCAAGCTATCCCCCTGGGTAGAGTGCCATGGCATCACAGCTCATAGCAACCTCCAACTCCTGGGCTCAAGCAAGTCTCCTACCTCCGCCTCCCAAGTAGCTGGGACCACAGGTGCCCACCACAACACCCGGCCATTTTTTGGTTGCAGCCATCATTGTTGTTTGGAGGGCCCGGGCTGGGGATTCGAACCTGCCACCTTAGGTGTACGTGGCTGGCGCCCTAGCCACTTGAGCCACAGGCGCCGAGCCTGAAAAAGACTTATAATGATATGGTCTGCCCACTTTCCCTTGCCCTAGGGCCATCTTCTTCTCAGTGAGGGCCTTTGTTGTCTGCCTAATTCCTTAAGTCAGAAATCTTGGAAGCCTCTTCTCTACCCAGGTCCAAGTCAGGCACCAGGGTAGCCCCCGTGCTGTTAACTCATGACCAAAATTTCTGGCTCCCTGAGATTGGGTGGGGCTAGGTAACAAGTGCCAGCCCCTGAGTTACACAGGTGAATGAAGCATGTCACCTCCAGGCTGTAGCAACTGTGGGTGTGAGTCCCTCCAGGGTATCCCCTCAGGTGCGTCAGCCAGTCACACTGGAGGTGCTCCTCACCCAGACCTGAGTGACCGCAGGGGACACTGCTGAGCTCTCCTGCCTGTGCAGACATGCAGTATGGCAAGAAACCCAACTTTGCTGCTCTAGCCGCCCAGATGGTGAGATTACCTGCTGCCCTCTGGACTGAGACTGTCAGAAAATCCTCGTCATTCTACCTCTTTCAGAGTGCTCATGTTTGTCCTCTGCTCTTCATCCCCATTGCCACTATAGTAGTTTCAGCTATCTTCAACCCTCGCCTGGGTTATTTTTTGCAATGACTTCCTAAAGTATCTTCCCATCACCAGCTCTGCACTCCTGGACTCTATCTGCCACACTACCAGTACCGAGGAAGTCTTTAGCAAATGTGAATGTGGGCTGGGAGTGGTGGATTGCTTGAGCTCAGGTGTTCGTGAACAGCCTGAGCCAAAACAAGACCCCATCTCTACTAAAAATAGAAAAACTGAGGCAAGAGGATTGCTTGAGCCCAAGAGCTGGAGATTGCTGTGAACTATGATGCCGTGGCACTCTACCCAGGGTAACAGTTTTAGACTCTGTCTCAAAAAAAAAAAAAGAAGAAAATAAAATGCAAATACGATCTTGCTTAAAAGCCTTCATTGCCTTCCTAATAGCTTTAAATGTCCAAGTTCTTTTATTAGGCACCAAAGTTCTTCCCGATCTAGCTCTTGCCCCGTCTTCCCCTACCCCTTTCCTCCATTAATCATGTATTTAAGGGAACTAAATTGAAGTTCTCAGAGGTGACCTATCATCTCCCCTGGGCTGTTCCCTCTCCAAGCTCCTCAAATTCCACCTCTGTAGAATGCATTTTGCAAGGATGATGATCCTAAGGTGCTAGATACCCCTCTTTTTTTTTTGAGACAGAGTCTCACTATGTTACCCCTGGTAGAGTGCTGTGGCATCACAGCTCACAGCAACCTCAAACTCTTAGGCTTAAGCAATCCTCTTGCCTCAGCCTCCCAAGTAGCTGGGACTACAGGCGCCTACCACAATGCCCAGCTATTTTTTTTGTTGTTGTTGTTGTTGTTGTCATTGTTGTTTTAGCAGGCCTAGGCCAAATTCAAACCCGCCAGCCCCAGTATATGTGGTCGGCACCCTAACCACTGACCTATGGGTGCCGAGCTGCAGACACCCCTCTTCTGGGCACTGGAGTACCCTGTGTGGGCCTGGAGTACAGCATTATTATTCAGTCTTATACTTTACTTCTCCATTTCTTATCCTCATGGGACTTCCTGCATAATGCATGAAACATGAATGAATAAAAGAAATTAGATGGCTTATTACTCTAATTATACAGTCAAGGGAATAGAGGTCCAGAGAAATTCAAAGACTTAAGATCATACATGGAAAGTGGCTGGAAGCCAGGTTTTCTTTTTTTTAATTTTTTGAGACAGAGCCTCAAGCTATCACCCGTGTAGAGTTCTGTGGCATCACAGCTCACATTAACCTCCAACTCCTGGACTTAAGTGATTCTCCTGCCTCCACCTCCCAAGTAGCTGGGACTACAGGCACCTGCCACAACACTCGGCTATTTTTTTGGTTGCAGCCATCATTGTTGTTTGGCAGGCCCAGGCTGGATTTGAACCCGCCAGCTCAGGTGTATGAGGCTGGCGCCTTAGACGCTTGAGCCAGAAGCCAGCTTTTCTAGCGCCTCATCAGTGGCACTTAATACTAAACTCCAACAGATTTTCAGCACTCCACAGATTATTCCCACACTGCATGTAAACTGTGGGAACTGTTTCAGCCCAGGTTTCCCTGCTTTTTTGTCAATCACTGAATGGATATAGGCAATAAAATGGGGCCAGGTATTGAATGCAACTAGATTCAAACTCCCATTCTAACTGTATAAATCTAAGGGAAGCCATTTAACTGCTTTCAGTTCTCATGGCATCCCTAAGTTTATAAAGATTTCGGTCTCTCGTAGTACTCTTGGGAGGACTATATAAAATGGCATAGAGTGCTTGATAGTGTCTGACTCACCACAGATGCTGAGATGATGGACTTCTCCTTCAAGTCCTTAGTCATTGTCAAGAAAATCATCTCATCCACCAAGACCAAGTCTGTTTTAACTTGATACACGATAACCTCAAAGCTAAATGAACTTGGATCAGAGCACGCTTTTTTGTTGCTGTTGTTGAGACAGTCTCACTCGTCGCCCTGTGTAGAGTGTGGTGGTGTCATAGCTCACAGCACCCTCAAACTCTTGGGCGCGAGCAATCCTCTTCCCTTAGCCTCCCGAGTAGCTGGGACTACAGGTGCCTGCCACAATGCCCAACTATTTTTAGAGATGAGGTCTCGCTCTTATTCAGGCTGGTCTCAAACTTGTGAGTGCAAGCAATCCACCCCATCTCAGCCTCCCAGAGTGCGAGGATAATTATAGGGTGAGCCACTGTGCCCGGCCTCAGAGCACTCTTAAAGAGAAAGAAACAGAGAGAAAAGAAGAAAAGAATAATTCCCTATTTTCATTATTTTTACTCTTTCCAAATCTAAATTATACAGTCCATCATTCTCCTCCTAGTCTAGATTTCTAGGTTAGCACTTGCAGGTATATAAATATCTACAGGACTAGATGTTTACGTTATGAGTATTAATCAAGCATCTACTAACTGCAAAGAGTAGAATGATCCTTCTCTGCCTTATCAGCCAGAAGCTAATAAAGGGGCAGGGCATGGTGGCTCACTCCTATAATCCTAGCACACTGGGAGGTCGAGGCAGGTGGAATGCATGAGCTCAGGAGTTAAGAGACCAGTTTGAGCAAGGACAAGATCCTGTCTCTACTAAACAGAGAGAAACTAGCCAGGCATTGTGGTGGGTGCCTACAGTCTCAGCTACTCAGGAGGCTAAGATAGGAAGATCTCCTGAGCCCACGAGTTTGATGTGAGTTATGATGCTATGGCATTCTAACCAGGTGACAGAGTGAGACAAAAACCTAACTATAAATGTGGGAATACAGTGTTGGAGAGAAATGAGAGATGAACTTTAAGGGAAGAGATTCCAAGGCCAGGAGCAGTGGCTCACACCTGTAATCCCAGCACTCTGGGAGGCTGAGGCAGGTGGAATGCCTGAGCTCACAAGTTGGAAACCAGCTTAAGCCAGAATGGGACCCTGTCTCTAAAAACAGCTGGGTGTTGTGGCTGGTGCCTATAGTCCTAGCTACTTGGGAGACTGAGGCAAGAGGATCGCTTGTGCCCAAGAGTTTGAGGTTGCTGTGAGCTAAGATGCCAGGGCACTCTACCCAGGGTGACAAAGTGAGACTCTGTCCGAAACAAAATAAAACAAAACCTAAAAAGGGAGAGACTCCAGAAGTCTTTACAGAGCAAGTAGAACCTGAGGCATGTCATGCAAAGACTTATAAATAGATCCCAGGGTCGTGAGGGAATTGTATGGGAAGAGAAGAGCTTGAGCAAAGGCATGAAGGAGGTCAAGAGCACAGAGCGTCCAAGGAATGAAAACAGATCATTATGACAGATCAAAGTTGGGGCAGGGCGAGGGTAGGGGGAGGTATCAGGGCACCCAAGGAAGGCTCTAAAAAACAGGCTAAGAAGGCTAGGTGCGGTGGCTCATGCCTGTAATCCTAGCACTCTGGGAAGCTGAGGCAGGTGGATCGCCTGAACTCATGTTCGAGAATAAACTGAGCCAAAGCGAGACCTTGTCTCTGGTAAAAATAGAAAAACTGAGGCAAGAGGATCTCTTGAGTCCAAGAGTTGGAGGCTGCTGTGAGCTATGACTCCACAGCACTCAGAAATTTCTACTTTTTTTATTTTTCAATTTTTTATTATAAAGTAATTAAATAGTACAGAAAAGACGAATGGTTATGGCCCTGGGCTAAATCTGGGCCTGTTTCTCTTCATAAAGTTTTGTTGGTGCTATGTAAAGTGGTGCATGCCTGTAGTCTCAGGTACTCTGGAGGCTGAGGCAGGAGGGACTGAGAGTTTGAGCCCAGCCTGGGCAACATAGTGAGACCCTGTGTTCAAGAACAACAAAAAAGTTTTGTTGGGGTTGGGCACAGTGGGAGGTGGAGGTGGGTAGATTGCTTGAGCTCAGGAGTTTGAGACCACCTTGAGCAAGAGTGCGAGCTTGTCTAGCTGGGTGTTGTGGTGGGTGCCTGTAGTCCCAGCAACTTTGGGAGGCTGAGGCAAGAGGATCACTTGAGCCCAAGAGTTTGACGTTGTTGTGAGCTGTGATGCCATGGCACTCTACCAAGGGAGACAGAGTGAGACTCTGTCTCAAAAAAAAAAGAAACCCAAAATTTGGAACATAAGGGCCAGGTGAGGTGGCTCACCTATAATCCTAGCACTGTAGGATTGAGACCGGCCTGAGCAAGAGTGAGACCCCATCTCTAAAAACAGCCAGTGTTGTGGCAGGTGCCTGTAGTCCCAGCTACTCGGGGGGCTGAGGCAAGAGGATAGCTTGAGCCCAAGAGTTTGAGGTTGCTGTGAGCTATGATGCCATTGCACTCCAGGAGTGTGATAAAGTGAAACTCTGTCTCAAAAAAAAAGTTTGGAACATAATCATGACCATTCATTTAAGCATCGTCCATGGCTGCTTCTTTGCTGTAAAGGCAGATGCAGAGTTCAGAAGTTGTCAGAGAGACTGTGTAGCCTGCAATAAAAAATATCCACACTTTGGCCCTTAGAGAAAAAGTCTGCTGACTCCTGGACTAGTACACTGAGTGGCCATACCCATATATTTTCTATTTGTATTCAATAATTGGTAGTATTTTGTCATTTTTGTTCTATCTGTGAGTGTGTGTGTGTCTCTTCTGAACCATTTGAAAGTAAGTTGTAGGCAGTGATATACTAGTAAATTAGTTCTCTAGGGGTTTAAAAAAGAAAAGGCCTAGAGTTGTAGCATTTGCAGATTTCTGTGGCATGAATACTCCCATCATGGCTGACTTTAAGTTGCCAAGGGTGGTGGGATCACGATGTTTTTGGGTATTTCACAGTAGGCTCTGCCTGGGTGTAGCTGTTTACAACTATAATCCCAGCACTTTGGGAGGCTAAGATGGGTGGACTGTTTGAGGCCGGGAGTTTAAGACCAGCTTGGGCAACACAGTGAGACCCATCTCTAAAAAAATTAGAAAAATCAGCCAGGTGTGGCAGTGGGCACCTGTCGTCTGAGCTACTCAGAGGGTTGAAGTAAGAGGAGTGCTTGAGCCCAGGAGTTTGAGGTTGCAGCGAGCTATGATGAAGACCCCCCCCCCTAGCCAGGGTAACAAAATAAAACCCTGTCTGAAAAAATAAAAAACAAACAAAACCCCTCTCTCCTCCAAAAAACCCAGTAGGCTCTGAGTAATTAGGACTTTGCCCAGACACATCATTGACTGAAAGATGCTTCACCCTTGTTTGATACGCATTTCCTAAAATAAGAGGATTTTCTAGGGTGGGCCTGTGGCTCAGTGGGTGCTGGCCCCATATATTGAGGGTGGAGGGTTCAAACCTGGCCCTGGCCAAACTGCAATAAGAAATAGCCAGGCGTTGTGGCAGGCACCTATAGTCCCAGCTACTTGGGAGGCTGAGGCAAGAGAATCACTTAAGCCCAAGAGTTTGAGGTTGCTGTGAACTGTGACGTCACAGCACTCTACTGAAGGTGATGTAGTGAGACTGTCTCAAAAAAGAAAAAAAGGCTCGGCACCTGTGGCTCATGTGGCTAAGGTGCCAGCCACATACACCTAAGGTGGCAGGTTCGAATCCAGCCCAGGCCTGCCAAATAACAATGACAGCTGCAACCAAAAAATAGACGGGCGTTGTGGCAGGTGCCTGTGGTCCCAGCTACTTGGGAGGCAAGAGGCAGGAGACTTGCTTGAGCCTGGGAGTTGGAGGTTGCTGTGAGCTGTGATGCCACAGCACTCTACCCAGGGGGACGGCTTGAGGCTCTGTCTCAAAAAAAAAAAAAAGAAAAGAAAAAGAAAAATTAGAGAATTCCCTAATATTATCTAATATCTATTCCATGACAAATTTCCTCAGTTGTTTTCAAAACAGTGTTTTTAGCCATTTTTTTTAAAAACCATGATCAATCTCAGTTCATACATCTACTTGTTATGAAACTTTAATCTTTTTCCCCATGACATTGTTAGTTTGAAAGTACCAGGATGTGTTACAGCATGTTTTACATTCTACATTACTCTGATTGTTTCATTTAGTTTGTTTCTTTATGAAATTTATTCATCCAGGCTCAACTGAATATTTATTTGATGGTGGCTGGTAGGGTATTTCATCTTCTGATAGTAGGCAATTCAGATGAGAACAAAACAGCAATCAGGAGGACATCACTGAAAGTTACTGAAGTCCTAGAAAAGTTCATTTCTCTTACCCAAGCACCATTTTACTCTGGTAGATACTCAAATCCTCAGAGTTGGGCTCACAGGGCTTTGCATGTGAGGGACCTGATAGCTTTCATGTATAAAATGATCGCTTTGGGCGGCGCCTGTGGCTCAGTGAGTAGGGTGCTGGCCCCATATACCATGGGTGGCAGGATCGAACCCTGCCCTGGCCAAACTACAACAAAAACAACAAAATAGCTGGGCCTTGTGGTGGGTGCCTGTCCTCCCAGCTACTTGGTAGGCTGAGGCAAGAGAATCGCCTAAGCCCCTTCAAGAGCTGGAGGTTGCTGTGCTGTGAGCCGTGATGCCACAGCACTCTACCAAGGGTGACAAAGTGAGACTCTGTCTCTAAAAAAAAAAAAATGAATAAATAAAATAAAATAAAATGATTGCTTTATAACTAACCAGTAAGTTTAATCCTTCATGTAAGGTATTATTACTCACTGACATATCTAAACACTTCTACCAGCTAAACAAACTATTGGCTCAAAGGAAATCATTTAATCATAACAAACCATAAATGAAACTTATTATTATTATATATATTTTTTGAGACAGGGTCTTACTCAAGGTTGGAGTGCCGTGGTGTCATCATAGCTTAGAGCACAGGTCCTCAAACTTTGTAGACAGGGGGCCAGTTCACTGTCCCTCAGACCGTTGGAGGGCTGGTGGACTGGGGGCCCCAGGATGAGTCAGTTGCTAAGCAGGACAGGCAGCAGTGGCAAAAACACCTGGTGGGCTGGATAACTGTCCTTGGCAGGCTGCATGTGGCCCGCAGGCTATAGTTTGAGGACGCCTGGTTAGAGCAACCTCAAATTCTTGGGTTCAAGGAATTTTCCTGCTTCAGCCTCCTGAGTAGCTGGAACTACAAGCACCTGCCACAAGCTTGGCTAGTTTTTTTGTTTTTTTTCTATTTTTAGTAGAGACAGGGTCTCACTCTTGCTCAGGCTGGTCTCAAACTCCTGAACTAAAGCAATCCACCCACCTCAGCCTCCCAAAAAGCTAGGATTACAGGTGTGAGCCACCATGCCTGGCCTGGGGCATGTATTTTGAGTTACTCTATTTTAAAACAGTTGTGCTGGGTTTATACTACTTTTTTTTTTTTCCAGACAGAGTCTCACTGGGTAGAGTGTGGTGGCGTCATAGTTCATAGCAAACTCAAACTCCAGGGGTAAAGTGATCCTCTTGCCTCAGCCTCCGAGTAGCTGGGACCACAGGCATGCACCACCATGTCTAGCTAAATTTTCTTTCTTTTTTTTTTTTTTTTTTTTTTAAGACAAAGTCTCACTATGTTGCCCTTGGTAGAGTGCAATGACATCATAGCTCACAGCAACCAACTCTTGGGCTTAAGTGATTCTCTTGCCTCAGTCTCCCGAGTGGCTGGGATTACAAGCACTTGCCACAATGCCTGGCTTTTTCTTTCTTTCTTTTTTTTTTTTAGAGACATAGTCTCACTTTATCGCCTCAGTAGAGTACCGTGGTGTCACAGCTCACAGCAACCTCAGACTCTTGGGCTTAAGGGATGCTCTTGCCTCAGCCTCCCGAGTAGCTGGGGCTATAGGCGCCTGCCACAATGCCCAGCTATTTTTTTTTTTTTTTGAGATGGAGCCTCAAGTTATCCCCTTGGGTAGAGTGCTATGGCATCACAGCTCACAGCAACCTCCAACTCCTGGGCTCAAGTGAGTCTCCTGCCTCCTCCGCCTCCCAAGTAGCTGGGACCACAGGCACCCGCCACAACGCCCAGCCATTTTTTGGTTGCAGCCATTGTTGTTTGGTGGGCCCGGGCTGGGGATTCGAACCCGCCACCTTAGGTGTATGTGGCTGGCGCCTTAGCCGATTGAGCCACAGGTGCCAAGCCCCCAGCTATTTTTTTTGTTGCAGTTTGGCTGCGGCTTTGTTCAAACCTGCCACCCTCGGTATATGGGGCTGGCACCCTACCCACTGAGCCACAGGTGCTGCCCTATTTTGTTGTTGTTGTTGTTGCAGTTGTCATTACTGTTTAGCAGGCCCAGGCCGGGCTTGAACCCTCTAGGCTTGGTGTCTGTGGCTGACACCCTACCCACTGAACTATAGGCACCATCTAAATTTTCTTTTCTTCTTCTTTTTTTAATTAACTAATTATTTTTTGAGACAGAGTCTCACTATGTCAACCTTGGTAGAGTGCAGCGTTGTCACAGCAACCTCAAACTCTTGGGGTTAAGCAATTCTCTAGCCTTAGCCTCCCAGCCACCTGGGACTATAGGCGCTTGCTACAACATGTGGCTATTTGGTTTTTTTTTTCCTATTTCTTTTTTTTTTTTTTTTTGGCCGGGACTGGGTTTGAACACACCACCTCTGGTATATGGGACAGGCACCCTACCCTTTTGAGCCACAGGTGCTGCCCTATTGGTTTTTTTTGTTGTAGTTGTCATTGTTGTTTGGCAGGCCCCGGCTGGGTTTGAACCCTCCAGTCTCCATGTATGTGGCCAGCATCCTAACTGCTGAGCTATGGGCACCGAGCCTCCTCTTCTTTTTATTGAGACAGAGTCTCACTCTGTCACCCTTGGTAGAGTGCTGTGACACCATAGCTCTTTATCAACCTCAAACTCCTGGGCTCAAGCAATTCCCTTGCCTCAGCCTCACAGGTAGCTAGGACTGCAGGCATGTGCTACCACACCAGGCTGATTTTTCTATTTTTAGGAGAGGAAGGGTCTTGCTCTTGCTCTTGCTCAGCCTGGTCTTGAATTCCTAAGCTCAAGCAATCCACCTATCTCGGCCTCCCAAAGTGCTAGGATTATTGGCGTGAGCCACTGTACATGGCCTGGTTTATACTATTTTCTTTTCTTTTCTTTTTTGAGACAGAGCCTCAAGCTGTCCCCCTGGGTAGAATGCTGTCGTGTCACAGCTCACAGCAACCTCCAACTCCTGGGCTCAAGCGAGTCTCCTGCCTCCACCTCCCAAGTAGCTGGGACTACAGGCACCTGCCACAATGCCTGGCT
>CAUYQV010082041.1:0-16196 GCA_963574575.1 Galagoides demidoff
GTGCCTGTAGTCCCAGCTACTTGGGAGGCTGAGGCAGGAGACTCGCTTGAGCCCAGGAGTTGGAGGTTGCTGTGAGCTGTGATGCCATGGCACTCTACCCAGGGGGATAGCTTGAGGCTCTGTCTCAAAAAAAAAAAAAAATCAGTCTGTATATACATTTCCCCCAAATGTCTTTTACAGCTATTTTAGTTTTTGAACAAGGATTCAATGAAAGGTTCATGTGGCACATTTGGTTGTGATTTCCCTCTTGCCTCTTTGAATCTAGAACACTCCCACCACCTAGGTTAATGGTTTTGACTTCATTATTATTCCCTACCATTCAGCTTTGGTAGGGAATAAGAAAAGGGAGGATAAATTCCTAGTAATGGAATTGTGGGATCATACAGAATTTTACCACAAAGACATTTGCACCAGAATGTTTATTGCACCCCAATTCATAATTGCCAAGTCGTGGAAGAGGCCAAAATGCCCATCAATCCATGAAGGGATAAACAAATTGCGGTATATGTATACCGGGGAATACTATTCAGCCATTAAAAAAGATGGGGACTACGTCTTTTATGTTTACATGGATGGAGTTGGAACATATCCTTAGTAAAGTATCTCAAGAATGGGGAAAAAGTATCCATGTACTCAATACTATTAGGAAACAAATATACACTTACAGATTTACACGAATGATAAAACACAAATATAATCTAGCCAGAGAGAGGGGAGAGAAAGGGGGGTCAATTGGTGGGAGGAGGGAGGGCATGTGGTGGGATCTTGCCTAATATGCACAATGCAAGGGTACACTTCAAAATAACTAAGAGTAAATTATAAATGTCTTACCGCAAAAAAAATGTGAGGTGATAGTTATGTCAACCAGTTTGATTTAAGCATTCCACATTGTAAATCAAATCATTACATTGTACCCCATAAGTGTATACAGCTAGGATTTAATAAAAAATTAAATGTAAAAAAAAGAAGAAAGGTGAGGAGAGGGCAGAGGGAGCATGTGAGCATGCTCCTGGTCTGGCTGGTGACAGTGAGGGGGCTGGCTGGCCAGGGCTAAGGGTTTATTCTTGGGGATGGAGGGCAAAGGTTGGAAGGCCTGGGAGGCCAGTTCAGGCACCAGCAAACACGGAGGGCCCTGGAGGTCTGACCTTTCTACCCTGCATTACTAAGGGGCTGACCTCATTCTGAGGTCAGAGTGTGAGTGTTCAGGCAGGGAACAGAAAAGAATCCTCCCAACTTGGCCAGAGGGAGGAGGCCACTCTAAGTCTGCAATTGGGGGAGCTGCCCAGACCTCCACAAGAAATCAGTGGGGTAGCTATGAAGTGACCTAAAATTCTGACCCTATTCCTGTTTACACCCAAAACCGGACCCAGACCCTGGTAGACCCACCCCACCCCAACCCTAGCTGTTTCTAGGGAGGGCATGACACATTTCTATCTGAATCTTTCAGGACACATTTGAGCACCCTGAAAGGACTCTCTTAATGGTTAGAGCTGCCTAACATGGAAAAGTAGCTGCCTTGATAGATAGTGAGCTTCCCATCTCTGTAGAGTTCAAGACTTAGGTGGATGACCTCCGGTCAAGGACAATGTGCAACAGTGGATGGAACTAGATGGCTTTCTAGTCCCAAGATAAAGAGAATAGAGTTCCTCTACTTTATTAGAGACATCATATCACCACAGGGAGGAACTCTGTGGCCAGAGAGTACTATCCGGGTTCTGCCACCCTGGCTGGGGGCTTCTCCGCTCCATTAATTCCCCTACCTCAGCTGGGTTGCTTTGACCCTGAATGACAGCAGGTCTCACATGGCAAATGCCCCCTCCTCCTGGGGCATCCCACAGAGCTGATTAATGCTTGGCCAGTTATTTCTTATTTATTTTTTTGATTGATTGGCCAGTTATTTTAAGCACGTTTTCCCTCTCCAGTTACTAGATTGTAAGTTACCAGACCATCCAACTCCTTCTGGTTCCTGCACAGTCTCATCCTACCCCATGCCTGGTCCAGGGTCCCCTTTCAGCAGTAGCCTCACAGTGACTCTGGTGAATTGTGAATCTCTTCTCTCTCTCTCTAAGCCAAGGTCAGGCACAAGGAGGTACCTAATCTAGGAACCTCACCTTAGGGCCATGACATCAGCCTGGTGAGGTTTCAGTTTTATTTTCAGGCTGAGAGTCTGCCCCTGCCCACGGGATGAGAGTCTGGTCTTTACTCTCCCACACGAGCCCTTCCTCAGCTATGTTCTTCCTTCTGGCTATGCAGCCCCATGTCCCTGGGCTCCTTGTCACTAGGATGCCAAGGCCTCTGAACCCAGTACTGCTCTCAGGCTGGGGCCTTGTGACTGCACAGTATCAGCAAGGGACCAGAGCCCATGGAACCATTCCAAAGGCCCACCACAGCTATGATCCTGCCAGATGCCACCTCACTTGGCTCCCCTGCTGTCCAACGGGCAGAGCTGGACAGATGCTACAGTCCCATTTATAATATGGAATATACTATATGTATCAAATTTGAGGTTCACAGGGATTAAGAAACTTGTCCAAAGTAAGTACAAAGTAACAAGTTCTCAAAGTAGGTAGAGCCAAGACTTCAGCCAATACCTTTCTTTTGTTAAGCCAGTAACTTTTGACTTTTTTGTTCCCTGATCTTTCCAATATACACATCTCTCTTTCAGCCTCTCCATTCGTACTCTTACCCCTCCCCACTTGCTCCATAAATGCAAAGCACTACATGAAAGTGTGAGGAAACTGCCTAGTAAGCAGAGTTTTAGGAGTCAGAAAGAATCCAATGGTTTCTACCTTGGCTCTGCCACTTGTTAGTTGTGTGACTTTAGACTTGTTACTCAACCTCTCTGAGTAACTTAACTATAAAATGAGAAAAATATTACCCAGCCCCCTGGATACAATGAAGTGACCAAATGCAAAGTGCCTGGCAAGGTGTGTGGCTTGTCAGACACTAGTTCTACCTTCTCTCTCCCCTTCTCCTGTAAGAGCCAGTCTCTGACTTCAAAGAACCAAGCGTGTAATTGGGGAGGTCAGGCTCTATCAGGAGGAGAAGGGGTGTGGGTTGGGCTGGGTCAGGAGGAGGGAGGGAGAGGCTCTGGCTTCCAGATGTGCACAGCTGCTGGGCCTGCTCCCTGGCAGCCTCCCCTTGGGCCCAGGGCCATCCCAGTCTCCCTCTGAGAGGGGGAGGGCCGGAAGGAAGAAGTATTCATTTTGCAGCTGAATGGCCCTTATAGCCTCTTAAGAAGTGGAGGATGGCTTTTATTTCTCTTCTGAGATAATCACTATGTACACTCCACATGGAAGCAAATTGTATCCTGTCCTCAGATCTCAAAAATGATGTATTGTGGCCAGGGGGTGCATTTCTAGATGACGATATGACTAAAATTTAGTTCTTTAACTGGAACACAAAAATGGATGAGGGCAGTTTTTTTTCTTGTCTCTGGCTCAGGTGAGGGGGTAGCTTGTGGCTACAGCAACATCAAAGGGCTGGCGAGGAAGCCCCCTAGCAGGGGCCCTGCAGCTGGGGAGCCCCAGAGACCTTCCAGATCTGCCCTTCAGACCATGGGGCAGGCAGCCCACCAGGATGTATGGGAGACCTTCACCCTGTCCAGGCACCATCAGAGAAAGCCTGGCATTTTCTATGTTGTTTGGTCACTAGCAGCGTGACCTGGGTTGAGCCACCTTCCTACTCCAGGCTCAGTGTCCTCTCCTGTGAAATGTGGGTATCATTTGGAACTAGATCCTAGAATCTATATGAGAATGGAACACAAGAACACAGGGGAAGGGGGCTTTGTGCCATCCTAAGGGAAGACGCCATTATCAACAGCTCTGTCTCATTTGCTCACAACATTCTGGGTCTGTGAGTGAGAGTTGGTCATCTGGTCCTCCTCCAGCTCTGCTTTCCTGAGCCCAGGACAGCAGGACACACAGATGGGGCATAGTAGGTGTTTCCAAACACCTACTATGTAGGTGTTTTCTGGAGGAAGCAGAAACGAACTAGCCCAGAAGCCCTCAGAAGCTCGCCAGGTTCGTAAGTAATTTCCAGAATACTGTAAGCTCTAGTTTTCTCCTCTGTAAAATGAAGGGGCGCAATCTTATTGATTTTAGCAGAACCCTTTCTCAAAACAAAATATTATATCGCTCAGAACTCCAGAGTGTAAAACAAGCAAAACTAGAGCTATTTTTATTGAAGTTGAAAAGGAAGCTGAGGGGTGGCGCCTATAGCTCAAGGAGTAGGGTGCTGGCCCCATATACCGGGGGGTGGGGGGGTGGGGGTGGGTTCAAGTCCTGCCCCAGACAAAACTGCAAAAAAAAGAAAAGGAAGCTGAGACCACCTCAAGCCCTGGCCCTGGGACCGCACCATGGAACCCGGAACCCAATTTGAGAACCTCTGGCAGGAGAAGAACCATGGAAACCTGCGCTCCAGCTGGCTCAGCTAACTCTCTGGGGACACTCAGGCAGACCCCTCCTCCTCTCTCACAGACCTGCCACCAAGCTCTGCCATTTCTGGTCTAGCCCAGGATGCTGGCCTCTTACTGGTTTCTAGGACTGTTAAGAAGATGTAGCCATTCAAGAAACTTCCAGCACAGAGAAGGTGGATCCCACATTTTCTCTCTTAAATGTTCTGAGATTGCTGAATCCTCTGGGTTTGGGCCTCCAGGGCCCTGGGGGTTCCCTGAGGGGCTGCCTCTGAATTCCTACAACACAGTGTCAGCAGAGGCGCACAGTGACAAGGAGGGGGTGGGTGGGTGACTAACTGGCCCTGTCCCACCTTCAGGCCAGATCATGGCAGTGGTTACGAGAGAGGAGTCTGCAGCCAAGTAACATACATCAGACCCTGGCTCCATCTCACCCAGGTTGACCTTGGATGAGTCCCCAACCCCCTGAGATGCAGTTCTCTTATCTGTAATGTGGTATTCTTGCGAGGACACTATTTCTCCTTCATGTTCCCCTTGTACTCCCATGACTTCTTTTCTTTTCTTATTTCCTTCCGGACTTTTCTCTAAAGTCACTTCACAGTGAGTCTTTTCCCATACACCCTAAATAAGAATGTGTCACCATCAGTTATACTATATACTTTGCTTATCTGGTCTTCCACTAGAATGATGTCACCTCCAAGAGAGCAGGGAATTCTCTTTCATGCATGGCTATATCCACACAGTGCTTAAAACAGTGCTCGGTGCCTGGTGAACACTCAAAGAAGGTCTCTAGCAGTGGGTCTAAGGCGGGGATGTGCTGGTAAATGTTTAATAACCTCTCTGAGGTAGGGGAAGCCCTGGTTTGCACTGTTTGCCAATTTACATGGTGTAAATACTCCCTCCATGGCTCCCTCTAATTTCAAGGTACCAACGTGACATCACTGAAGGTGTAGTTCGGCTAGAGTTAAATAGTAATGGAAATAAAACAACAGAACATAAAGTAGTAGCCACAGAGACAGACAGATGGGCAACGGGAGGCTGCATGATCTGTGTGGTTTTTGCCATTTTCCTCAAAACAGCATCTCCAGGACCCCTACGTGGTCATTTCCAGACTGGGCTGTACATCAGGATCATCTGAGGAGCGTGTATCTATGGTCACTGACATTTGAGAATATCTGCTCTTGTCTCTCTGTACCTGAAGGTAGGCCACTGGCTCATACGGAAGCTACTAGCCACACGTGGTTGTTTAAATTCAATTTAATTAAAGTTAAATTAAAAATTCTTTCCTCAGTTAGATTAACCACATTTCAAGAGTTCAATAGCCACATGTGGCCAGTGGCTCCCATATGGGACAGCAGAGATTACAGAACATTTCCATCACTGCAGAGTGTTCTATTGGGCACTGCTGGTAAGACATCAATTAGCCCCTAAAAGTCACATCCTAGAAAAGAATTAAATGGGACCTCCACACCTGGGACTTCCTAGATGGGACGTCCAGCGGCCAAGGTAGGCCCTGATGTAGAGTTGCTCCACTGTTCTCCTCTCCACCCGCAGCAAACATGGGATGCCTGGTTTCCCATTTTGAAACCTCCAAAAGTGAGGCCAGGCCATCTCCACCTCAGAGGGCCTCTTGAGCAAGGCCTGCATTCTTCTCATCCATAAAACAGGAATCCCGCCCTGCTGCCCAGCTTCCCCCTGCCTCCCTCATGCTATCTGGGAGCACACCAAAGTCAAGTGGGGACAGGCATGGCTGGGGTGGTGCCCCTCAACAGTCTGTAGATGGGAGAATACAACAAGCCCATCAGCCATGGATGCTGCTGTCTGCTCATCACCCAATGCAAGTACAGTCACAGAGAAAGCCTATTCCCAGACCAGGCATTTACCCTGGATCCCTGCAACCTTTCTCCTATGCTGAACAGGGCCAGATGGGTGAGCAAAAGGCTGTAGACTTCTCTGCCTCAGTCTCTCTCTCTCTCTTTTTTTTTGAGACAGCGTCTTACTATGTTGCCCTTGGTAGAGTGCCAGGGCATCACAGCTGACAACAACCTCAAACTCTTAGGCTTAAGTGATTCTCTTGCCTCATCCTCCTGAGTAGCTGGGACTACAGGTGCCTGCCACAATGGCCAGCTATTTTTTGTTGTAGTTGTTATTGTTTAGCAGGCCTCGGCCAGATTCTAACCCACCAGCTAGCGCCCTAACCACTGAGCATGTGCACCAAGCCATCTGCCTCAGTCTCTTGAGAAGACCCTCTCACTCCCTACAAGATGATCCCTGAGCTGGGAATCTATCCTGAAACCCACAGATTCCATGCTGTCTACCCCTTGCTCCTGGCTTACCACCAATAACAATAGCCAACATATATTTAGTGCTTACTGTGAGCTAAGCATTTTCCATTCATTAGATCCTGTAATCTTCAAAATAACCCCAAGAAATAGGTATAATTATTACCCCCATTTCCCAATGTGATTGGGCTTGTCCAAGGTCATTTAATTAGAGGATCTGGGATTTGAACTCAGATCTAATACCAAGGCCTCTACTATATACTATACACTGCACTGAACATTAGTGAGGGCAGAGATGGCATCTCATTCTTTCTTAGTTTTTCAGGCCTTAGCATTAGGCGTAATACCATACTGATAAATGCTTATGAGTAAGTGAAGAACAGGAGTCAGAGATATGGAAGAGCAACTCCACCTCCCCCCACAAGGCCTCCAAAAGCCCTCTTCGTGCTTCCAGCCTGCAAGCCTTGCCCATCCCCATAGCCACAGGATCAGATCCCACAACAGCCAACCTAGGCAGAGAGACAGAAAAAGCGAATGTCTGCCTCCCTCTGCGCCCAACAGAAAAAGGCTTTCATGAAACTATAGCCTGCCACCAGAGCAGAAAAGGACCTGAGGTCCCCTAAAATCCAGCCTCTCATTCTACAGACAGGCTCACAGCAGAGGAAATGACTTCAACAAGGTCACACAATGGGGTCTTCTGCCTACCACCCTACATTGCAAGCCTCCTGTCTGAGGGGTGGTAGGATCTGGTGCTGCCACTTCTCCCCAGCAGGCAGACCCAGTGGGAGTGTCAGAGAAGGCAGTGGCTGAGAGGCCCCCAGTTCCCACTCAGGGAAGCACCTACTGGGGTTTTGAGCTCTGTGTTCCCCTGGCCAAACAGAGAGGGGCAGTGGAGCTCAAAGCACAGGTCCAACAGATGGTTCCTATTTGCAGCCACTAGGACTGGTCTGTGCCAGACTCCTGACCTATTTTGAGGGACTGAGGGCCCTGCTGGCTCAGAGATGGCCTTCAGCTCACCCCTTAGCCCATAGTCTGGCAGGAGATCCACTGGGTGGTTCGGGGCCAGTGGGGAGGGGCATGGAAGGGGGAAACCTCCGAAAGTAAGGCCAGGCTGGATAGTCTGCAAGCATGAGCTCCAGAGAAGGGAACCTCAGAGTGTGAGCTCCAGGTTACGTGATGCAGAATTCACCAGAGGTGGTTGTGGAAATGTAGGTTCCTCGGCCTTACTTAAGGTCTGCAGAATGCCACTCTCCGGGAGTGGACCAGGGAATGTGCATTTTAGCCAAGCCACCCCAGGCGCCTCCTACTCTTTGCTCTTCAAGGTCCTGCCTGTGGACTAACAGTACTGGCATTACCTGGGAACTGGCAGAAATGCAGAATCCCAAGTTCTACCCTAGATCTGAGTCAGAATCCAGTTTAACAAGTTCCCCAGGTGACTCCCACGGCTGAGAAGCACAGCAGGGGTCCAGTGCTTCTGAGTGTGCACCACAATCACCTGGACAGCCTGTTAAAGCACAGGTCACCAAGCCCCATCCCCTTCCAGATTCAGGAAGTCTGGAGGGGCCTGGGGACCTGCATTACTAACACATTGCTAGCCGATGCTGAAGCTACTGACCTGGGAACCAGATTGGTCCCTGAGCTGCACTGCAAACAGTACTGTGCCTTCTGGAGCTTTAGCTCTGTGCCCTTTCATACATCCCTGGGCCTCTCCAGTTTCTTCATCTGTAAAATGGATATAATTCATACCTTTTTCCTAGGATAGTTGCGAGGAGCTGGCGAAATACTACTGTGTGCGAGCCTGCTTTGTGAACTGTGACTGTGCTATCAAAATTCTTACATAAATCAATTTGTACCACCCAAAGTGCTGCAGGTGGCCCCACACAAGAAAAAAACACAATTGAACTCAAGAAATGGGTAGGGAGTATGACAGGAGGGGATTAAGGGGTGGGGAGTTCAGGAAGCTCCCACCTAATGGGCACAATGTACAGGTATATGGCGCACCTGCTGGGTAAAGGACTTAACCACAACACGTACTTTACTTAACAAACACATTGTAACTAATCTTCTGTGCCCTTACATTAATCTGGGGGGAAAAATGTGCTGTAGGTGACCCCATGTGCTCTTGACAAGCACCTTGCTGTAGGAGAGTCAGTAAAAGAGCCAGGCCTGATATATCCCTGCAATCCCAGGTGGCCATCTGCAAGGCGGCGGTGCTCACACTAACTGCTCATCAACCCAGGACTTCCAGTTCTCATCCCGGTTCTCTTTCCACTACTCTCTGCTTCTCCCACTCTCCTGCATGGACCCTGGCCTTGTGGCAGCAGAGGCTGAGCAACTTCTTTAAAAAGGCTATTTCATAGCCAAGGCTAAAGGCCAGGCTAGGGAGACACAGCTGCCACCACCAAGGCTCCTGGCTCAAGAAACACCCTGTCCGACTCTTGGGATAATCTGGGATCCTGTGTTCAGAGCACTGGCCCACTCCTGGTACACAGTGGGTGCCCTGGATGCAAGGGTCTCCCCATCTGAGGAATCTCACCACCAGGCATCCCTGGGGCACCATGGGGCTCCTGAGTTTATGGTCACGCACACACAGCATAGGCTGTTGGCGCTTCCTGTCAACAAAACCTCCTTAAACAATACACTGAGTGTACCAGGCAAGGGGGCAATCTGAGATGCCCTGGGGCTTTCTCATGAAAGGTGGCTATCTCCCTCTGGCCCCAGGGTCCAGCAGAGGAGGCCTACTTGCTGGTCCCTATAGCCAGGGGACCCTCATACCACCCAGCTCACAGACCAAGACCTTGTTCTGTCACCTGAAAGTGTGAAAAAACATGGGCTGACAAACTCCCTTAAGGAACATGGTAATACAGCTTGGGCCTTCCTCTTCTACAAACTACAGCCAGGGGAGGGAGTGGAAGGGGATGAAAGACACGTGTTGTAGTATTGCTGTTAGAGAAAAAGGAAGCCCATCTCTCAGTGCCCCAAATGAGAAAGGAAAAGCTGAAATTCTGCACATTACTGTTAATCATTTAGGGTATACGGACAGCAGGACATTAACTTGCCCACTGAGAAGAGAAGCAGAAGCCAAGCCACATGCACAGAGCTTATTTGGGGATAAACTGCTCTGTCCACCCAACACCGTCCCCAGGGTGTGTGTGTGTAGGAGTAACCATTTCCTCTCGGACTTTGGAAACAATTCAAGGGGCCTCACCAGCTGAGGGTCTAGAAACCAGAGCAGGAACTTTTTGATTGAACTTAATGTTACTGAGAAAATAAAAGGGGTTTTGTTTGAAACCTCTGTGGTGACTGTCTCATGATGTTCTCCCCCTCTCACTCCTGCTGCCTTGTAAAAAGAATCTACTAGTTAAGTTAGGACACTGCAAAGAAAGGATCTGGATCCTTGGCCAAACCGTTCCCCTGCAGCAGCCTCCGTTCCCCGAACTCCACGCTCTGCTCCATAGGAGGGACCCACATTCAGTGGTGATGGCTCAACCCGCCAGCTCCTCCACTCAGAGCAGTGGTTCTCAACCTTCCGAATGCCACTATGTATTTTCATTGTTAAAAAGGGGTCCCAATCCACGGGGGGGGCTCTGAGAGCCATAGGCCACCTGAGGTTGACTTGGTGAATGGGCCAAGGCGACTGCCTCCGAGGCTGTTGGGGGGACTGTCCAGGTGAGGACAAGATGGTTAGTGAGATTTGTGATCTGCAGTCTGCAAGGTCAGCAAGGGCCAGTGCAGAGGAAGAGGTCTCCTTCTCCCCTAAAACCTGGGGTCTTAAGGTAACATGGGCCTCGACCATGTGTATTCCCAGAGAAGGACAAGCTCTGGAAGATGAGTCCTTTGGAGTCATTCAAGCAGATGCCAAATTCCCGCAGAGTCTTTACATCACTCATCACTGAACCAGATCAACTCTACTGGACCCGGCTGCATGTGTTTCATCACCGTTCCTCTACCAGGTGCGGCCCCTGAATGAGACCAGATCAGCTTCAAAGAAAATGAAGAACTTGTTTGTCTCTCCTTGGCTTTGCGTAGTGCAGATGGACCGTGGGGGTGAAGAGCAGAGGCCACAGTGGGAGGATGGCCTCAGGGCACTCACATCACCAGAAGATAACCACCAAGCATCTTCTAGCTCCTAAATTCTGGGCATTAGAAGCCTGGGAGTCTGTGAGGCCTGGCTGCCCACCACTCTCTCGTCCCCTATCCATTCATTACTAAAGGTCAACAGAGAGTTTTTTTTCTAGAAACCAAGAGAAAGCTCACTCCAGCAATGCTGGGGGATGACATGTGCCCTCCTGGGCAGCCACTCTAACTGCCTGCTTACACTGCCAGTATGAGCATCTCACCTCTGACAGGTTAAGAGGAAGGGCTCTCCCTGTCCAGGTATGTCAGCATTTTCTCCGATGTGGCTGCTAGTGCAAGAGCTAAATGAACTGGCCCCACTGGGTCCTTAACCACCTTGTCCCTGGGGACCCACCCTCCTGTGAGCACCTGGTAACATTTTTTGGGTGCCACCTCCACCTGGCATTCGCTATATAGTTCCTGGTTGATCGACCCTCTTTCCCTACATAGAGCTTCACTTCTCTATAAGTCTGTAAGCTAGGCCTTATACATGGGCCTACATGTTAGCTCTGAGGCTCAGAATGCACGAGGACTCTAAAGTCAGATGGATTTGGGTCTGAATTCTAGCCCTTACTAGGTAATAGACACCCCTTGACAAATGCACTAACTTTTTGGAGCTTGTGTTCTCATCTGTAAACATGGGCACTAATAATGCCTTCTTCCTAGGATGGTTCCCACCCACGTGAAAACCAGCAATATCTAATGGCTGGGTGAGTGACGGCCACTGGCAGGAGGTGGGGCATTCAGCACAACCTCAGGACTCTACCATCCGGGTGTTTCTGGGAACAGTGGGTCAGGTGCTGGAAAAGAGAAGTAGGCAGGTGCTGCTGACTGGACACATAGAGCTACTCCGCCCCACGCACACAGCACACCTGTCCGCTCCCCCGTGGGGGTATCCCTGCCCTCAGGACAGGACCCATGATCAGTTCTGGCCAATGAGACATAAGAGGAAGTTTGCTGTGAGGCTTCTGGGGAAGATGTTTTTCTCATCAATAAGAAGAGAGACGCACAACAAAAGCCCCGTGCTGGCAAGCTAGCTGATGCACTGATTCCTGCCTTTGTCTGCATATGAGGATACAAAGTCCAGATCTGTGGCACCTATTTTGGCGTGAGAGGGTGAGAAGCCTACAACCAGAAAGCCAATAGGGCACAGGAGGGATGACCTGGTGAGGGGACAGTGATCATCAGGTCCATTGCTGTGCAGCCTGGCACCCCCTGGGGCCAGCAGCCTTGCTGAAGCTCAGAAGGAGGTATTCCCCCTTCTCCTTTATGCCACTGACTGCTGACATTACTACATAAACCATGAGGATGAGGGGTGGGGAGGAAAGGAGGTAATTATGTAAAACACCTGGCCCCAGCAGGTGGCTGGTGGGCACCCTGCAAACACAAGTGCCCTTCCTTTTCCCACGGGACAGAACGTGGCCTCAAGAGTGGCAGTGCCTCTGGCAGGGGCACACCTACTATTTTTTTGGATTCTTGGGTTTTGAAATAATTCATTCTACTGGAGTGCTCTTCCCTCATGGTGCCCACTTAGATATGTGTGTGCACATGTGCAAGCTGGTTCAAGGGCCCCACCTCCTGACTTCACAGTGAGCTGGGGTCACAGTCCCAGGGTCAGGGGTCTCGATCAGCTTCTTCCTTAGCCTCATCCATATCTGACCCCCACCTGCTCCTTCCATGGGCCCTCCTGGGGGCCCTGTGTTGTTTCATAAGCACCTCACGGAGCCCTAGAAGTTGCCCAGTGACCCATCTTTCCATGCACATCATTTCATCCCAGTCCTGGTCTCAGGCTGGGTTTTTTGCTTCAGGCCCTCCTGGTGCCTAAGAAAATCAAAGCTGTGGGTGCCCAAGTGTCAAAACATTGGCATCGTCTGGCCTCCGCAGACTCACCTTGTGGATAAAGTCTCTGGACACATCCCTTCCACAGAGGCAGGACCAGTCGGGTCCACAGGGCAGTTTGTGAAAATAGAAAAGGCACCTCTTCCTCTGACTGAGGCAGGTCCAGAGTCTGGGGCTTAGTGAGTGGAACAGGCTGGACTTCAGCCCCCACCTGTCCCCTGCCAGCTGCCTTTGTGCAGGGCACAACTCACACAAGGGCACACCGCAGACCTGCAATGGAGCCTTTCTAGCTACCGTCTTCATTTCTGACCTAAATGTTGTTCTTGAACACTGAATATCCCAGAACCACTCCAGAACTTTCAGTGAGCAGCAGGCCAGCTTGGACAACAACTTCCTGAAACTCCTAGACCCCTTCAATACTCCCCAGGGTGATCCCTGCTGCTCTTCACCACTCAGGCTCATCTCTGCTAAAACTAAAGAAAGTATGGTAGCTCTATGGTCCAATGACAACTGGTTCTTCCTGCCCTGCCTGGGGGTGAATCACCATCTGTCCCAGCAGACATGGTGTCCCTCTGTCCTGCATTCTCAACCTGCCCTTTGCCCAGCTGGCCCCCACCTTCCACATTGCATGGGAAACTGAGGGGATCCTTCTCCAGCTCAGGGCACAAACGGAGAGACCAGGTGAGCCCAGGAAGCAGGAGTGTAGACCCTGAATGTGGATGGATGAGCCCTGGTGAGAGGAACTCTACCAGCTCCTGTCAGAAACAAGTTGCTCTACTTCCGGGGCCCTATTTGTCTATTAAATGAGCATAATAATGGTGCTTCTTCATGGGACTGACGTGGGGATTAAATGCGTCAATGCGTATAAAATGACTGTCACCTGACTTGGCGCAGACTGTGTTTACTACATGAAGCTACTAGAAAGTCCCTAGACTCAAATGCTTCCGTTTCCTTGTTTATAAGGTGGATAAAGCAACGTGTTACATGTCTAAATGTATCTGTCGCTTAGCATTGGACTTGCTAAATGTCAGGCACGGTTCTGAGCACTTTGCCAATCCTGACTTAATCCTTCTGGCAACAGTGAGGCAAGTGCTATTATCTTCCCCTTATTACAGGGCAGGAAACCAAGGCACAGGCAGTAAGTAACATGCCCAAGGTCACCTAGGGAAGAAGGGGCACAGGAAGGATTCAAACCCAGGCCTTCCTCCCCCACGGGATGTGCCCTTAACAGGGATTTGGGGCCTCTCTGTGACAACTGTGAGAATTAAATGTCATAACGCATGCAAAGTGCTTGCCGCACTGAAGGCACTCAAGGTAAGGCCATTCTATTATGTAGCGTTACTGCTGAATGATTATCACCATTTGGACTAACAGATGCAATGCACCCACCAACATTACATTGGCCCTCCTGCCCCTTTCTCCCTCCCCCCAGCACTGATGTTGCTGGTGTGGTGGTAGCCAGAGGGTCTCAGCACTCTTTAGGGAAGGCTTCCTGCTGGGTTTCCAGTTTGTGGGGGCGGGATGGTTTGGGGGGACAGGGTCCAGACAAAAGAGCGAGTATACTCCGCACAGAGCCTCGTTGAGCTGGTACATCAAAGCCCAGCAAGTTGGCTACCACGGGGGTGGGGGGAGGCGTGGAGATTGGGTATACCAAGGCGTTTGGGGCAGGAAGGAGGCTATACCCCTGAGCCAGAGGGGCTATGGGGTGGGGAGGCAAACAGGGGAGAGGAAGCCGCCCCTGCAAGATTTAGCTCAGCAAATAACTGAGTCACCTCACACAGCCCTGGATTGTACACGCAGCGCAGATGCCATTCCCTGCCACATCATCCCATCCTGTCCTGCAGGATAAAGACCAGACTTGTCCCAGTGTCTCTCACCAAATCACAACTCCCAGTCTCCTCTCCCACTGGCTCCTCTTGCTGCAGCCACTCTTTCCTCATCGTTCCAGCCACGTGGTTCCCTAGCCCCAAGACAGCCCAGAGAGATGCCTGCCCCCTCCTCTCTGCATCCGGGGATCCTACTCATCCCTCCCCCAACACACCCCTTCCCTGACCCCCCCACCGTAGTCCTTCTTAGGGCCCCCTGCACTTGCAGGTCCCGTCACACTCCTGAGGGCACTGAGGGTAGGTGGCCCGGCCCAGGTGCCCTGCTTCTCTCATGTCCAGATCTTACATCCGAACTCCTCAAGGGTTAGCATGAGGTCTTTGTCATCTCCAAATTCCCCATATGAGACTGGCACAGGGTAAATATAACAACAGAAATACAAACATAAAGTAAAACAAACAGGTAAAAATAAAATTTTATAATTAATGCATGTGAGAAGGATTTACAGGAATTAACTAACTGAGTCCTTGCTATCCTTACGAGGCTGACTTTACTATGCACATCTGGCAAATGCAGGGGCAGGGCAAGAAGGCCCTGCAGTTAGCAGTAGTGGGACCAGGAGCCAAACTCAGGAGTCCGGCTCCGGGGCCTGTGCTCACAGCTGCTGTCTGCACTCTCATTGTCCATCGCTGAGTCTCTCAATGACTCCTGATCTTCTGCCTGGTCTTCACACCTCTGATTCTCCAGGGAGACTACAGGTATGCCAGGCCCGAGCAGTGGTTCTCAGCCCTTGCTGCTGTCCTTAAATTACCTGCAGAGACTTTTTTTATAACTACTCATACCTGGCCCTCCCCTGGCCAATGAAATGGGCTTGTTAACCAGGGGTTCTGGAGCTCTGTATTCCCATTCCCCTCCCAACCCTCTCCCCCATTCTCCACTCCCTCAGAGGTTGGGAGTCCTGAGTCTTTTTTGTCAGGTCCTGGATTCTCCCTTCTGTCCACATCAGTCCTCCCCAGAGGGCACAGAGGAGGCACAAAGAGCAAACCTCTCTGTAGCCCTGGCACTTTGCACTGCATAAGCCACAGGTTGTGAACCAGGGAGCCAGGGACTCGATCTACCTGGCAGCCAGTACAGTGATTAAAAATGTTCCAAATTAGTTATTACATTAAAAAAAAAGACTAGGATATTTAACAAAAATCCAGACTTCTTTTTTTCTTGTGAAATCAGAAACCAGAAAATCTGGCCACTCTGGGCCCACATTCCCACTGCTGCCCCTTCTGAAGGGCTGCAGGGTGCTCAGATTATGCCCAGGCCCTTGCCTTCCTTGTGGTTCTATCTGAGCCCTGTCAACACTGGATTCTGTGCCCTGGCTGCTGCACACTGTAGATCATTTAAAAAAAAAATAGTTGAAAAATAAGTCTTTTGACTTTTGAAGCAGCCAGCACAGAAAGATTTACATATGAATTAAACCAATCGCATTTCTTGCTACACAGTATTTCTGGGTGAAAGTGAAGGGCAGCATGGCTCGGCGCCTGTGGCTCAATCGGCTAAGGTGCCAGCCACATACACCTAAGGTGGCGGGTTCGAATCCCCAGCCTGGGCCCGCCAAACAACAATGATGGCTGCAACCAAAAAATGGCCGGGCGTTGTGGCGGGTGCCTGTGGTCCCAGCTACCTGGGAGGCGGAGGCAGGAGGCTCGCTTGAGCCCAGGAGTTGGAGG
>CAUYQV010082045.1:0-15244 GCA_963574575.1 Galagoides demidoff
GGAGCCTCAAGCTATCCCCCTGGGTAGAGTGCTATGGCATCACAGCTCATAGCAACCTCCAACTCCTGGGTTCAAGCGAGTCTCCTGCCTCCGCCTCCCAAGTAGCTGGGACCACAGGCGCCTGCCACAACGCCCGGCCACTGTTTGGTTGCAGCCATCATTGTTGTTTGGCGGGCCCGGGCGGCTGGGGATTCGAACCCGCCACCTTAGGTGTACGTGGCTGGCGCCTTAGCCGATTGAGCCACAGCCAATATGAAGGTGCCCACCCAATATGAAGTTATTAGACTGGGCACAGGGGCTCATGCCTGCAATCCTAGTATTTTGAGAGGCCAAGAAAAGAGGACTGCTTGAGGCCAGAAGTCTGAGACCAACCTGAACATGAGTGAGACCCTATCCCTATGAAAAAGAGAAAAATTCAGCAGGCATAGTAGTAAATGCCTGTAGTCTCAGCTACCTGGGAGGCTGAGGCAGGAGGAACCTTTGAACCCAGGAATCTGAGGTTGCTGTAAGCTATGATGATGCCACTGCACTATCTAGCCCAAGTAACAGAGCAAGACTGTGCCTCAAAAAAAATTATTAACAATTAATAAGGGATTAAGTACTAAGGGTTAAGACAACCCTTAAGAGTATAGAAATAGCAGTTATAGGGAATAGCTTGTAACCTTAGGGCTGAGGCAAAATATCCAAGGAAGAAACAAACTTGGAAGAGTCCTAATGCTCTCCTCACCCTCAGCTGACATTAGAGTTCACTGGAGAGAAGGTGGTTTAGTCTTTTGCATGGTAAAGTCTGTTGAAGCCACATAGATCAGGGCTGTCAAGCAGGAAAGTGACCACTCAGGTGCCACTAAACTCATTGGGAAGTCACCCTTTGAATGTCCCAGCCACCTGTGTATGTGAGGAGGCCATTTGCTTCCATGTGCACAAAGAAGGAAAAAGAAAGTGCACTGGAATGAGGATGGCAGCGCCTTCATTCTGCTGTGATCCTCTAGTGCTCTCTACTGACAAAGTTAAACACCATACTGTACTATCTGGCAAAAGAAATGTCTATTTACAGGCTCTTGCTCCAGTAACTCAAAGCATAGTAAAGAACAGTGGATTTGGAGTTAAGAGGCTATAAATTGCTAATAGGCACATACATGTTTTGCTGCAGAAAAATTAATCTATTTGATTATGGACCTGTACCACTTTGTTATTATAATATCTTTTGAACCTCAGTGAAGAGCTATCTGTAACAAGAGGTGGGAGAAGATAAACCTCAAGGTCTTCTGTCTTTGTCTATGATCAAATCTAATCCCCAGCTGGCATCAAAAGCAATAAGACTACCTGAGGACCTGAATATTTGTTTGGGAAGAGGTGAGAGCAAGGCGATAAACCTTGGCTCAGCTTACCTCATAAGCCTGGGTAAGACTTTCATCATACACTTGACCTATTTAACCCGACTGAGCTCCTGGAATTTGACCCAATAATATTAGTACTTTTTTCCTATTAAAGTGGGATAAGATTTTAATAACAGGACAGAAACTCGTTCTTTTTTTTTGAGACAGAGTTTCACTATGTCATCCTTGGTAGAGTGCTGTGGTGTCACAGCTCACATCAACCTCAAACACTTGGGCTTAAGCAATTCTCTTGCCTTAGCCTCCCAAGTAGCTGGGACTACAGGAGCCTGCCACAACACCCCACTACTTTTTGGTTGCAGTTGTCATTGTTTAGCAGGCCCCAGCAGGCTCAAACTTGGCAGCCTTGGTGTATATGGCCAGCGCCCTACTCACTGAGCTACGGGTGCTGAGCCAAAAGGACAGAAACTTAGAGTTATCTCTACTATAGTTCCAATGCCAGGGTTTGCAAACTCAAATGTCGTATCTATATAGGTAAGGCATACAACTTAAATGAGTGAAACATGCAGATATGACAACAGGGGGCTGGGAGAGATGGCTCACATCTGTAATCCCAGTGCCTGCCAGGAGTTTGAGATGAGCCTCGGCAATATAACAAGACCTGTCCATAGAAAAAAAAAATTAGCTAGGCATGGTAGCATGCCTGTAGTTCCAGCTACTACAGGAGGCTGAGGTGGGAGGATTACTTGAGCCCAGGATTTCAAGGTTACAATGAGCCTGGGTGACAGTGATCCCCCATCTCTTAAAAAAAGAAAAAAAAGATAACAGGCAATGATGAAAAACCACAGAGTACATGCTTCATATAAAGATAGTTGCTACTTAACTCCTGCATATTATTGCCATGTAGATCTAATAGATATTCTAATTTTTCTATTCTGGAAATGTAGATTCTAAAATGCGAAACTATCGAATTTTAAAACAAGATGGTATAGAATAAATACACACAGGGGTCACATTCAGCTTGTGATTTTTATATGATGACACTCGGCATTCATACTCTTGTATAGTCCTTTTCTACACTGACTATGGGTTTGGCCATACAGTTTGCTTTGACTAATGGGGCATCACTAAGTCTGGTGTAACCAGAGGTTTGATAAGCATTTGTTCACCAGGGCTTGTCCTCTTTGTAGCCATCAGGCAGCAGCTTGAATGAGAAGAAAGAACACGGAGAAGAGAGGCCCTAGAGGATGAGAAGTCATTTTGAATAAGTTCCCAATAGCTTGTAGCCCCAAAGAGTAACCTCAGCTCACACCATGTGGGTCCAACTGAGGTAGGTCAACTCACACAATTGTAAAAGATAATAAACCTTTGTTATTTTAAGCTACTCAGTCTTGGGGTGGTTTGTTATGTTGCAATAGGTAACTGAAACAGAGGTCATTCACTTTGACCTCATTTGTTTTACTAAGGAATATCCTATGGCCCAGATAGGGAAAGAGGCCTGATGAAATTCTAACAGTAGATTAGTGCCATAACTTTCCAATTCTGTTCTTTTTCTTTCTTCCTATTGCTTTTCTTTTAATTCCCTTGGTGGAAAGCACAAGATAAGGGCTATGAAACTTCAAACTCTACTTGTAGGGAACTTACACTGTGTCCTGAATGCATAGAAATTACTGTAATAACTTGGTCCCTGGGAATGGAGAGATTTCTAGGTCTTCCAGTCCTTTTGCTTTACAGGTACAGAGAGCCCAAAAACACTTCAGAAAGAGAAGGCAGTTTTTGACATTTGGAAGCTGGCCTAGTACAATCAGCCAAGGCGAAATGGTACTAGACCATAGCTGGATCCTTTCAGCTTAGTTCTCACGTTCTCCTCCAGAATATAAACAATTTTACAGAACATCACCATCAGACAAGGCCATTCTGTAACCATGATAGATACAGACAAAAACAAAGTCACTTTATAAGCATGTCTAAACACAGATAAAACACATTGCCCAAACCATAAAAAATGACTAAATATTCCCCTCAGATTAATATAGGGGGCTGCCTCTTCTTTGCCTGTACAGCTTTAGTTTCAATCCAGTATGCCTTCTTCCAGGTAAGATTTACTCAGATGCCTGATGGTAGAATTACTTACTTCCTGATAGCATCTAATCCTGAGTAAAGCCCTCTCTCTTCCTTAAACTCTCTCCCAAATCACCTTACAACTCTTATTGAGATGCCCCAAGGTACCTCATGGTGCCTGTTCTTCCCCACTGGCACTAGTAATAACCTCGGCTCATTCAGCTATTGGTGTTCCTAGCATATTTTAGAAAGCATTGACAGAGCTGACAAAGTTCACAAAACGTTGGAGGCCGAGTTCACTAGTAATCTCCAGTTGTGTTCTTTCTTAGCACCTATCACTGTTCTGGTTAGTCTGTCGTCCTCCCACTAGAATTAAGCTCCAAAAGAACAGGGGCCCTGTTGGTCATGTTCACAGCTGATTCATCCAGCTAGAGCGGCACTTGGTAAAGTGTGCACACTTAAAAAAAGAGGGGGTCGACACACACAGGTTTCCTTTAATCTCTTTTCTCCTCCATGATCGTGTGACATACATCACCACAACACATCTCCATAAACCCTCCTTTCCCCAAGTAAACCTCCCAGGCGTCCTCAAACTGCGGCCCGTCTAGGACATTTATCCGGCCCGCCGGAGTTTTTGCCGCCGCTGCCTGTCCTGCTTAGCAGCCGACTCGTCCCGGGACCACAGTCCGGCTCTCCAACGCTCTGAGGGACCGTGAACTCGCTCCGTGTTTAAAAAATTTGAAGACCCCTGCATCTAAACCCTTCACTCCTGGAATGCCCCTTCTTCTCAGAACCTCCTCCTTTGGCCACGCTTCTCTCACTCGCTGCCCCTCGCAGACCTGAGCTCCAAGGTTACTAAACCTTCCTAAACGCTCCTAAAACCCACCTGTCTCCACATCTGGCCCTACCATCAGACACTCGCGGACCCGCCGCGCAGCCACCCAGGCGTCGAGCGGGCACTGCAGTCACCGACCGCGCATGTGCGGAAATCGGTCGCGCACAGAGGTTCTCTGACAAGTGAGAAGTCGCCTCGGAGTTTCCGTCCCGGTCTCGGCAGCCTTGGGCTGACGGGAAGTCAGGAGTGACTAGCCGGAAGAAGTACCACGGCGCAGGGCCTTCTGGGACATGTAGTCGCGGCACTCTCGAGGCTCTACCCGGAGCGAGCCCTTACTTTTTCAGGTCTGCACGTCCCATATGCACAGTCCAGGGCTTCTCTCAGCTCAGAGTTTAGCTGCGGGAAGACAGGAGAGATTGGCCCGGGGTGGGCCCCTCATTCCCACAGCTCTCCGCGGAGCCCACGGCGCCTGCTGGGAGTTGTAGTCCCTGCTCTGCGTACTGCGTTCGCCGAGGGGGAGGGCGGAGCTGCCGGCGGCCCGGGCGGGCTGGCAGCTAGAGTGGGTGCGATAGCCGCCTCCGCCTCTGCCGCCTCCGCCGTCGCCTCCTCCGCCCGGGCCGTTCGCTGCTGCGCGGGGAGAGCGAGGCGGGGCCGCCGGGGTCGCCATGGAGCCCGACTCGGTGATTGAGGACAAGACCATCGAGCTCATGGTGAGTGCGGCCCGCTGGACCGTCTGTTCTTCCGTCCGCCTGGCCCCGGGCGGGCCTGCCCACCTCAACGTCCGGCGAGAGGCCGGCTCTGGCCCTTCCCCGCCGCCTCGGCCCAAACCTGGGCTCCCCGCCTTCCCTGGCCTCGGGCCTGGTGCGGTTCCTCCGGATCCCTCGAGCTTTCAGGCCGGACCTGGCCCGGCCCCCCTCCATGCCCCTCAGTTCTCTTCCCTTTCCCCGTCCGGTCTCCGAGCCCATCTCTCAGACGACCCTCGTTCGTTTATACTGTAGACGTAGGTCACATTGGCTGTAGCATCTCATTCTCCTTTTACAAGGCGATTTTTACCCCTCTGTATTTCTCTGGCCCAGGCCCGCACCGCGCTTGCAAGCCCTACTTAGCCCGAGTGAGGTGGCGGGAGGGGATACGGAGGACGTCGGTCGGGTCTGCCGCATCCTAGGACCAGTCTCAGCACCCTATTCCCAGCCTAGGGCTGTGTGGATGCCGGTGTAGGCCTTACCGGGTTGAGGGTGGGGGTGGTAGGGAGCTCGTGGGTTCGAGGCTGTGACGGATAGGGGGACTCTTTCCCGGGCCCCTGTGTTGTCCGGCTTCTCGGACAAAGGGTTTCCTACCAGGCTGAGAGGGATGTTTGCGTAGCAAGGCCCCAGGTACTCTGGAATCCATCTCCCAGGAAAGAGAAACCGTAACTTCACATCCGTGAACTTCACAACCGTAACATCCTATTCGTTGCCGCCAGTTCTTTCTTCTCAGAGGAAAAATAAAGGAGGGGAATCCTGGGCCCCTGGGGAAGCGACCACTCTTAGAAACCACTGGCAGCCAGGCCAGACTCACTGGTCCACAGACACTCCCCACCCCCTTCCGCTTTAGGATTTGGAGCCAGAGGGATTTTTAGAAACAGGACCATGAGAGTGGCTAGTAGAAGTGAGGAATTTGCTAATTGGTGGGAGAAATAAAGGTATTGCCTGCCAATTCGAACATTAGGGAAATCAAATCGGGCTCTGGAGAGTTGGGAGGAGGAAGTCTTTGCCTCAGCAAATGGATATGCCCAGTGTTTCTTCCTGTGGAAACCTTGACAGTTTCTTTGTATCTCTAACACCGTAACAACTTCTACCCCAGGGTGAGAGGAAAGGTGGAAGAATCTACTTAACCCAGCAAAATGTTTTCCCTAGCCAGATTTTATTCAGTGTGAAAATGTTTATTGAGTCAGTGATTCCACTGGGTAGGGTTGGTGACATCAGAGCCACTTCCCCCATTTAATGCTATAAATAATAAATGGTGACACTGAAAGTCTGTTGGATAGCTGCATGGTTTCTGTGGATGGTGTTGTCTGGGGAGTTGAGATGCTTATTTAAAAAGTGGAAGTACAGTAGTATACATACAGAGGTAGTAGCTTCAGTGTTTGTTGTATTCTTCATAATTCCCAGAACTGGACTTCTCCAGCATTATTGAAAACTAGGAGAAAAAAATTGATAGCTTTTTATTTTTGTGGGTGTGTGGTTGTTTTCAAAGAGATAATGTCACTGAGTAGTTTTTCCTTTTAGCACAATTTATTAATTTTTTTAGGTGTTTGATATTCCGCAGCTTTTGTAGTGGATTATTCGTAAATAATTGGAATGACATATACCACATATTCTTAATGACATACAATATGTACTATAGGAGGAGTACTTCAGATCGGAAAGTTGTAACTTGGTACCTCTTTGAAATTGGCTGTTCTTAGCTCCTTCCATTTTAGTTTCTTTAAAAAACAACTAGAATATCTTTATTTTTTAAAGGATTAGAAGAAATACAGTGTAACCCAAATCAGTGTCTTTGAGTGTATGGTAAAACAAAGCAAAACTCCCTCAAACCAATCAAACACAAAACTTTGGCTTGAATTTACTGACTTCTTGTGCTCATAACTTAAAAAGTTCTGTTTTTACATGATACTACTTGTCTCTGAGCTGAAAAGAGATTTCACCCTTTTCAGGACATTATAAACTGTGATTCTTAGAAAATTTAACAAAGTTCAGTAGTTATGATCAATTTTAAAATGGCTTTTTATTTAAGGATTTTGATATGTTCCTGACAGGGGTATTAGTTAAGACTCTTACACAACTCTTTTCATAAATAGTCAGTTTAGTATTTAGTATAGTAGATAGTACAGGTGCTTAACAACTGTTGAGTAAATCCAGGATCAAAGGTAGGAACGATAATGCCTTAAAATCTAATTTGCACGTGGCTTTCTGTATTCATTGCATTTGAATTACAGTTTTAAAACAACATGATTGAAGGGGGGAAGGAGTTAAACTGATGGCATTTTGAAAGCCTAAAGCATGAAATATTTTTAGGTTTTTATGAGTCAGCTTCCATACTCAAGTATTTGTGATTGTGCTGCTTGGTACTTAATGGTTAACAAGATAACTTTCATTTGATGTTCCAGAGAGTGCTGTATTAAGAAGAGGAAACAGACTTCTTGGTTATCGTTTCTTAATTTTTATTCTTCTACTTTTCCTTGATTTTGATTCTTCTCTTTCTCCTTGCAATTTTGATGAGTTTAGTAGGAAATGAAGCCAGTGATAGAATAATTAAATCTCCAAAATATAACCTTTATTTTGATTTCTACTCCTGCCAGAGGCCTGAGTCCACAAAGGGTGTTTCTCCCACTGGCCCACTGCATTTAAAGTCTAAATGCTTAATTCAGACAACTGAATTTACAATTGCTGATGGTAAATAATTTAAACCACCAGATAACTTTCATGGCCTTATATTGACCCAGTAGTATACCTAATTTGTGGGCCTGTTTTTCAGACTTCTGACTTTGGTAAAATCAACCTTATTATGAATGAGGCAGAAAAGTAGTAATCTATTTTGGAAATACACAAAGTTTATCAGGCTACATTTAGTTTGGTGGACTTCACTAGAAAGAAACTGTAGATTATAGATCACATGATATTTATTCACATTTGAATTAGGAATGTGAGTTGATATTCAGGCACTGATCACTAGAAAGCACTCACAAGAGCTGCTGACTGGAAGAGAAATATGATTAATCTCTCCATTAGAAGATAGCAGAAATCGGAGGGACAGAGTGGCTCACACCTGTAATCCTAGCACTTTGGGAGACCAAAGCTGGTGAATTGCTTAAGACCAGTCTGAGCCAGTGCGAGACCCCATTCTCTACTGAAAATAGAAAAAGCAGCCAGGCTTCCTGGTGGGTATCTATAGTCCTAGCTACTTGGGAAGCTGAGGCAAGAAGACTACTTGAGCCCAACAGACTCAGCTTACTGTGAGCTATGACGACGCCATGGCACTCTACCCAAGGCTACAGAGTGAGACTATCTCAAAAAAAATTAAAAAAAAGTAGAAGATGCTATGAGTTTAGGAAAGATATTCCTACCCCTTTTCCCCTCTTCACACAATTAATGGGCAGTTTATACACTATTGTTATAGATGTTATAAGTTTAAGAAAGATATCCCTGCCCCCTTTCCTCTCTTTACACAATTAATGGGCAGTTTATTGTTAGTTGTATAATATTTCCCCTCTTTGCTAAAGGACTTTAAGTGATTCATTTCCCTTCTGTCTTATTTTTTAAGTGGCTATATTATTGGATGAAGTAATACAGGATGAAATACGTTGATCCTTATTAAGAAGGTATGATACAAATGCAGTTTGTAGAGCTGTTGAACTATTGGCAGGCCACAAGGAATTGAAAGAAATCAGAAATTTTTTCTTTTTGCTTTGAATCTTATTTTTTTCCCTTCTTGTCACTGACTTTTTAAGTGGGGTAAGTGGCATTGTTTAGTGACTCCATCAAGGAAATGGATCTTTCACTTATTCTCATGTACTTCTAGTGAAGAGCTAACTTACTAAATACAGATAAAATAGGTGCATGCTTCAGCAGGGTCCTGCCTAAAGAGGCTGTGACTCAAATATATCAATTTTTACCCCTGATTTTCAGTAGATTAGATTTCTTTTCAGATATGACAAGGATAAACATGTTTCTGCACACAGATTTTTGTACTCTTGGTTCCAACGTGCTGTAGGATGTATCCTAGCCTTTAGTTACACACAGAAAGCAGTATATATCCCTCTAATTAGTGTTGCTTGAGCCTATGAATTCTAGAAACGAAGTTTTCTGCTCTGTGAGATTTCTGGGATCCTGAGTTCCACCTTATGATTATTTGCACTTTCACAGAAAAGAAAGTATTCTAAGTCCTGGTGATTCCAATTCCAGTCTCCCTTTGAATTCCAGAAGAGTTCTGTCTTCTGGCTTATCCTCCCATTTCCCTCACTTATTCTGTGTTCTAGCCAAAGTATGGAAGACCATGGTCCTTCAAGTTCTGCTCATAGTTTGCTTTGTCAGCACTGATAGGAGCTGATAGTTGGTTCTCTGGCCAGATTGGCTTAGGTCATATCTCAGCCATCTTCTCTTCTGCATAGGATGATGATGTCTATCCACCCTCAAAACATACTAAATGCCACCTCTCTTGGTGTCAGTTTATATTATGGTGGCAGATACCATCTTGTTTTTATGTCTGTAGCACTGCCTGCCTCCAGGATAATCATTGTTAAATGAAATAAGTGGATTCTTATACTTTGTCTTTATCTTGTAGTATTTAACATATTTGGAGCTTGTATGGTTACCTGTTTGTGTCCCCTATTAAATGATTAAACTCCTCATGGGAAGGGGTGGGGCCTTATTTATCTTCATATGACACACAGTTCCTTCATGCCCACATTGTGAGTGGTAGTAGGTATTCAGTAAATGCTGAGTTGAATTTTCCTGGTGATCTTTTTAAGACATTCATCACTTTCTGCCTATATCTTAACCATCCTCTTTTCTGGAAAATTTCACCTACTTTGATGATTATCACAGTAACCAGTACTGAACTTTTTTTGGACTTATCATATTTTCTTGTAGATTATAAAAACTTAAGGTTGTGTCTAAACTCTTCAGAGGCTTCATTTGATTGCCCTTTTACTCCTTCACAGTGCTTAGCAGGTGGGTACTCCGTAGTTATTTGTTGATTTAAATTAATGTTAAGTTTTATTTTTTCATCCTGTGAAACCTTTTAAGATTTCCTTTTGATTAGTTTAAAAGATGACCTTTGATAAGCTTTAGACCAAAAAAAAAAAAAAATTAAGAAACAGGATTGGCACTGGTGGCTCAAGTGGCTAAGGTGCCAACCACATACACCTAAGGTGGCAGGTTCGAATCTAGCCCTGGCCCACTAAACAACAATGACAGATGCAACCAAAAAATAGCCAGGTGTTGTGGTGGGCGCCTGTGGTCCCAGCTACTTGGGAGGGTGAAGCAAGAGACTCACTTGAGCCCAGGAGTTGGAGGTTGCTGTGAGCTGTGATGCCATGGCACTCTACCTAGGGGGACAGCTTGAGGCTCTGTCTCCAAAAAAAAAAAAATTAAGATAAGCTTTAGACAAAGGTAGAAATGAATAGGGTAGAAAGACTGGTGAGGGTGAGACTGGGTGGTGGGTGGGATATAGTTCCAATTTGTAGATGACTGTTTTAACTATTATTTACAGAATTTTCCTCATGGATTGATTTTTATATATCCCAGAGAGTGGTTGTTAGCAAAAAATTGAGGAAACCAAATTCCTTTTATATCTGTTGGCATGAATTTCCCAAACAGTTGATAAGCTCTAAGGGTTCTATGACCTTAGAAAAGCATAATTTAACAGAAAGGGTATGACTTTAGAGTAAAACACCTGAGTTGATATTCCAGCCCTGTCACTTGCTGGCTGTGTGAACTTAGCAAGGATAACCCTGTGATACGATTTTATTATCTGTAAAAATAAGAAAATTTAGATATGGCTTGGAGTTTTGGGGAGAATAATATGAGTAGTGTATGTGAAAGGACTTTGGGGAGGCTTGCTAGTCTGCAAGTGCTGGCCTCACTAACTTTCCTCACAACTACAGGGATCATCTTTTATAAAGCAAAATCAAGATAGATGGTATGGAAGAGGTTTTAATTTTTTCCCCAGAGTTGTGGATGTGTTTATTTGTGAAGCTTTACAGAAGCCTAACATGCAGTTGTTTTTGGCCTACATTTAATGAGCTATCATCTTTGGAGGAAACTATGAAATAATACATAATCAGTACTGTCTTAGAGAATCTCGGAGGCACTGTTATAATTACTAAAAACTACCTATTTGGTATACTTAGATCTATGCTCTATAGAGAAAACCCACCCAACCCTGTTTTAGATAACCTGGTAGAAAGAGACAGTGATTAGTTTATATTAACGTTAAAGATTGATTTATGTTTGTTTGATCAGTTTAGTTTAGACTGGCTAATTGTGATTTTTGAATTCTTTTTTTTTTTTTTGGCCGGGGCTGGGTTTGAACCCATGGCATATGCCCAGTGCCCAACTCCTTTGAGCCACAGGTGTGGCCCGATTTTTGAATTCTTATCCTAATCATCAGGAAAGCTGATGATTTTGACCTTAACAGAATAAGCAGTAAGTGTACATACAACATTTCCTTCTGAGTTGTATTGTGTTCATTGAATTAGTTGATGGTGGGGGGGGAAAAAACCTGTTGGTCAAGAATGTGCTTGTTGCCTTCTGTTAAGTTTCTGCTGATCACAATTGCTTAACAGGAAGTTTGTCTTTGTAGGTAAATGAGAGAGGACCAGGAAGACTTGATAATCCGGTAGGGTATCTCTAATCTGGATCTAACTCTTTTAACAAAACTCACAGATTGCTGAGGTCTGTGATGTCAGCAGGAAGTATTTTTTAGGAAATTCCCTCTCAGGATTAGTCAACAATGAAGACCTTCACAGGATGGAAATCTGTAAGGTAGAAATACTGGGTCATTAAAACAAAAAATGAAAAAAAAGTTTCTGCTTATGAGTAGGGAGGTGTGCAAATACAAGTATAATTAATGTAAGAATGCAAGTATAATCATTCTAGAACCTCTGATCCACAGAAGGAAAAGAAAGATTAAGTGAGGGCTCTACTATTAAGAAAAAGAAACTTCAGTAATTTTTAACTTTCATTTTTTAAGCATGCAATTGAGAACATTTGACTAGTTTTGAGAACTAATAATAAAATATGTTTTGGTTCCTTGAAATGACAACTTGAAAGACTCAAAGAGAAAGGGGACAGAGGACAGGAAGAACTCAGTCCTGACATTCCCATTCTGGCATCTGCTAATCTTTGGTCTAGCATAAGGCCTGTTACAGATTAGGCATTCAAGAAATTTTTTTTGTAAGGTAGGGGGAAAAATTAACTCATTAGTACAAGGAAAAGGTATGAGGATCAAGACATCCGGAAATGAGTCTTGGTCAAATTGTTGTGGTTTTGTTTTGGCATGACTTGTTCTGCACTTTGGATATAACAGTAAGTTATACTTTGAAAAGCATAATATACTGATTGAGCAGTTAGCTACTAGATGTAGCTCACTAGTTACTTTCATCAAAATTGGGTTTCCAGTTTATTCTTAGACTCAAAAGTAACATTACTTAAGGGGAAAAACTTGACCACTCATTTGCATGGGATTTCACTTATATGACTTCTTTTAAGTTTTAGGTTTATATTTTCATCTAATTGTTATGGTTAATCATAATTGGTTAATGAAGACTGGTATTTCGGTTACTTACTACTTTGCCTTCAGTGTGAAAAATCAGAACATCTTTAGTCTTTGCCTGCGGACTGTTAATAAATACTGGAATTTAAAAGTTATTTGGGTTCAGTGGGATTTGAGATTCGTTGTTATAGATACAATCTTTGCAACCATGAACAAAGACTACTTGAGCACCATTATAATGTATTTTGTTTCAACATTAATATTGTGGGCCTTAGAATTACTTGGCACTTTGTTAATGAAATGCTTTTCTGAGTGGCTAGATCTAGGGAGTTAGCTTTTTCAGGATGGCCCAACTGGTTCAGCTGGACTGAAATGTTAACTCTTCTGTATTTTTGTAGTTCTCTGTTCAGAAATTAATTAAGATTTGTGTGAGTAAAGCTTGGTTTCTTCTCTTGTCCCAGAAGTCATGGCCTTTCTTACTCTTGGTCTTAGGAGATAGCAGTAGTATTCTATGAATAAAGGATGTGGTCTCTACCATGTAAGTAGATGTTGACTTTGGGCAAGTTACTTCTTTCTGGGCATCTTTTTTTGAGAATTAAATGTGAGTAATTAATGCAAAGGGCCTGACCTATTAGTAGTCCTTCTATGAAGGTAGGTATTATTGTTAATTACTGTAGGAGTATTTTGGCAGTAGTGTGGCAGTTGAGGAAATATAGCAAATTAATATGCAAGTAAGTTCATAGTTTTTAAGTTTTTATCTGAGTCATCCTGTTAAATGCCTTTTTCTCCCTTTTAGTTTAGAACACAGTCTAGTTTGGTGTAGTAAAAAAAGAATGTTGATATAATATGCACTGGGCTTTTATTTAAAGGTATTAGCCAGTGAATTGTTACTAGTGTTTATTGTTGTTTCCAGTTTACCTGATGATGGGCCATTGTGGGGGATTGGCCTGTATTGAATCAAAAGTTCACTCTTAAATTTTGTGTTTTAAAATGTCCTACATTGCAGTTGAGGATTTGAGTAATGTGTAGACATGATGTCTTACGTAGCAAACCAAAAGATTTCTTTGTTAGGTGCCTTAAAAATATCTTTATTGGGAGATATTTGAGACCTCCCATATCATTATTTTTAGCTGCCAAACTATTTTTGTAATGATGGAGGAGCAGTCTTAGAAAATAGATAAGGAAGTTCATTGTAGCTAAATGGTTGGGGATAACTTATGTGGATGATAGGGTGAATTTTTAGCTGCTCTTATTTGGAAATTACATGATGTTTTTCATGAGGTAAATATTAATATTAGGGAAGTTTTTGTTACTACCATATTTGCCATGTAGAATTTTCTATCCTTTTTTTGGCACAGAAGTGAGGAATACTGCCACAGACCTTTTCTGCCAAACAGCTGACTGAGGGGTTGTCACTTTTTTTCTGTGCCTCAGATCCACCATTCCATTGACCCTTCCTTCCATTTCCTGGTGGCTGTCCTTTGCCACTGGTGCCATGGTGGGTGTATGGATTGCTTTCTGTCTTTCAACAGTTACCGAAGTGCATGTTTGGGATTTTGTTGAAGAAAGCTGGATACAGTAAACGGAAAGAATCTTGGAAGATGCTTGACTGCTGTCTTTTCTCAGACTAGTCTGAAAGGGAATACCCCATTCATTCTGGATTGGTGGATCTGAAGTACAAAATATTTTCCAGGTAAGCGAATTACCCTGTATTGTTTTGTTTTGTGGAAGTCAATTTGTTGATAGAAATTAAAAAAAAAATCCTTTTATTTCTTTTGTCCATTCATAGGAAAAGGAAGAAATATTAGATATTTGCGCTAGTGTAAGGTTTGAGTGTGGTTCAGTAGAGGTACATGTGGCTGAAATGCTGTAAAAACTTTGTTTCAGTGTAGTAAGGGCAGTTATTTTTATTATAGTTCCAAACAGGTTTAGCCATAGGAAATAGAGTAAACAGGGAAATGTTTGAGAAATAGTTCATAAAATATGGAAAACAAATATTTTGAGGCACTATCTCACATGATTTATAGTTAATAAATACCTGGTCAAAATACATTTTGTAGTTGCCATGTAAAGTGGTAGTCTTTTATTCTTAGAACTCTAGGAGGGTCTTCTTAGGAAGGTTTACTGACTGTAGCAACTGGTTTTGTTTGTTTTGTTTTTTAATTTCAAAAAATTAAAGGGCTACAAATGTCTTATGTAACATAGATCACTTTTGTAATGCTTGAGTCCCGGCTAAAGTTGTTCCCATCACCCAAATAGTGTTCCTAGTCCCCTTCGGTAGTTTTTTGTGTGGCAGCTGTTTATTGAGGGTATCTGCTAGTGCCAGGCACCTTTATATGCACTTTATGTGTATTTTTAATTGGCACAAGATTTCACCTGCATTTTACAGCTGGTGAAATGGAGCTCATAAGCTTTCACTGCACGTTGCTCAGGATTATACAGCTAGTAAAATGCAGAGCCAAGGGTTTAAGGTTGGGGTTGTGTGTCCCCAAAACTCTCACTCTTTCCATTTTACTATATTTGCTTAAGTTTATACTTCAACTTCTGGAATTTCTTTTTTTTTTTTTAATTGAATGGTAACTATGTACATTAATGCACTTCTGGGGTACAGTGTGGGGGTTTTCACATGCAATCCGAAATACTTCCATCAAACTGATCAACACAGCCTTCATGTCATTTTCTCAGTTATTGTTTTAAAACATTCTCATTCTACTCTTAGAGAGATTCACTTGTACCCCTGTAAGATAAACCTCAGAAA
>CAUYQV010082047.1:0-31966 GCA_963574575.1 Galagoides demidoff
CTTGAGGGCTCCAGGGCCCTCTCCCTGACCGTGGTCCACTCGCTTTCCCCACCAGCTTTTCCTCCTTCCCTCTTTTCATGGCCCACTTCTAGCTGATTGCTAACTTGGCTTGTGACTGTTTCTTTTCCTTCCTATTTGCTACATTATTAGACAGTGAAATCTCTTCTCCTTCAGCTCGCTTTTCTATTCTGCATAGGCCATGAACAAAAACGGAAAGGATCCCATACTGGTTCTAGCTTGACCAAAGAGAAATTGGTTTCCTCAAGATTTTTGGCATTTGCTACAGTGATTTTCAAATGTTTCTAATCCACAGAGGCATGTCTTCTGAGGAAGGCTTATGCAGATTTCATGTAACTAAAGGGAACTGACCTGTTTTTCAGCACAGTAGGAGGTCCAGAGTTTCATTTATTCAACTTCCCAAGCGCTTACCTGGACAAAGACAGGGAAGGCTCAGCCTTAAATAACCACTGCTCTATAACATCTTTTAGAATGGGAGCTGGGAAACATACGGACACATCTCTCACTGACCCCATCCATGAGGTCAGCTCCCAGAAACATGGTAGATCTTATGGAAAGACTCAGGGTTCTCCTAAAACTAGGCAACAGGAAGGAAAGTATAGGGAAGGCATAGGCTTAAGACATCTCACAGACTCTACCCTAACCCTAATATAACTGTGTATTTGTGTGATGAGGTTATTGATACTCTTTCCAGATAGAGAAGAGTAACAAACAAGATAAAGTAATGAAGTTAAAACCTGATATATCTGAATAAAAGTCATATAATTAACAGATACTCGAACAATCTATCATTCTGATTTTGATTTTTCTTGCCTGTCTCCTTACTAAATTGTGAACTTCTATAGCTTATGGACTGTGCAACATTTACATCCAGGATATCAGCAAGTATGGTGATTGGCCCACAGGAGATATCAGTGCATGTTGAACACATGAGTAAATGAGGTTATGTCTAACAGAGTTATGATTATGCTTATTTACTCTATAAATATTTAGTTGTAAAGCTTAGCCTAGCAAAAAAAATAAAATAAAATCAAGAGTGAACTGATAATCTGTGGAACAAGAGAAAATATTTTCAAACTCTACATCTGACAGCAGAATACTATCCAGAATTTACAATGAACTTGAACAACTCAACAATGACCAAAAATCCCAAATAACCCCATTAAAAAGTGAGCTAAAGACATGAATAAACATTTTTCACTGACCAACAAGCATATGAAAAAAAGTTTCAACATCACTAATCCTCAGGGAAATACAAGTTAAAACCACAGTGAGATATCATGTTATACCAGTAAAAATGGTTGTTATTAAAAACACAATAACAGATGTTAGCAAAAATGTGGAGAAAAGGGACTCTTATGTACTCTTGGTGGAAATGTAAATCTGTGGAAAACAATATGGAGATTTCTCAAAGAACTAAAAACAAAAACTACCATAAATGTAAATCTGTGGAAAACAGTATGGAGATTTCTCAAAGAACTAAAAATAAAGCTACCATAGAAATCCAATAATCCTACTACTGGTTATCTACTTAAGACATAATCATATATAAATATATCATGTATAAACTCTGCATTCCAGGAGCCAGAATAGCATTCTGGTTAGAAGAACAGACCCCAATATCAAATTGCCTGGGTTCAAATCCTGAATCAGCTTTATTCTTGAGTTTTCCTAAATTGAACTCCGATTTCTTCACCTGCAATAAGGCACAATTAGAATACCTACGCTGTAATATAGTTATGAGGAATAATTACAGTTAAACCTGTACTTCACGTAACACAGAACCTCACAAATAGTAACACTCATGAAATACTAGTTCTTATTATTCATGGCTTAGATCAAGAAAAAAAAAATCTCATCATCTAATTTCAGAAAATTGCAGTTTGGGTTTTGAAACTTTCCCCTGTTAACGTAAGATCACTATATCAAAGCACCCCACCATCACCTTCTAGGGACATGCCATTCTGACTCCTTACCTAAAAAAGAAAGCTGAAAATCAGTAAGGTGCTGCCCTACTCCTAAATTGTATATATTTCAGGTTCCACAGAACTTGAGTCTACTCTTATTCCCAGGTCATTGGGGGCAGGGAGGAGAAGCTGAGGCTTTAGTAAGAATGCCTTGAAGGTTATCGATCTTCATTGCAGAGAAAATAGTCATTCAAGAGTACTACATACAGTTGGACTAAAATAAGAATGATAAAGATAGTGAGGAAGGGACAGAATGTGAGAGAATTTATGCAAAAGAGCAACACTTTTTGGTGCAAGTTCATTATTGGATTCGATTAAATTTGGGTGCCATAGTAAGAGGGATGTTTGATGTAACATTTCTTTGTTATCCAGGAGATAACGTATTGTCTCCAGGTCAGTACAAGTTGAAGGAATAAGATACCCAAGCTACCATGTGTCCAGTGACACAATACTGGAAATTCTCATCTGTGTATAAAGGTGATCAACTATTTCCCCAGAGAAAAATTAGGAAGAGAGGTCTTCAAGTAATAGAGTGAAAAGCTTATGGTCAAATGCATAAGGAAAAATGTCTTGTTTTGTCAAACACGGGGAGTAACTTTGGGAAGGTTGCAATTCATCCCTAACACTTAATGGGCACTTTTCAATATAGGCACAAGAATTTAAAGAATGCACAATAGTGAACTGATGGCTCATGAAGGCTCTTGCCTCCAAGGAAAACTCTTTTTAAAGTTGTGTCATCTGATGTGTAGCACAGATCTCTGAACTTACAGGAATGATTTCTACAAAATTGGATATTTTTAAGCTAGACAGAACTGTCACCCTCTGAATCAAAATCAGACTAATTGGGTTTGGACCTAGAAGCCTCCTGGGACTTGGCTGGGACAAGTGCTTGTTAAGGCCAGAGTGTACATGCCGAGATTCTCCAGACTTCCTCCTCTGGCTCTGAGGCCATGCTCTAGAGCACAGTCTACCTGAGAACAGTTGTCTCCTACCATTATTAGCTTCTTTCCTGAAACAGGGTGCTGTCAAACCTGCGAACTTGGGACCCCTGAAATAATTACTGTAGTTTCTATTTGACCTTCACCCCCACTTGAAGACCAATCCTTCTTTGATGAAGGGAATACATAAAGTGAAAACATACTTATTCACTTGGTAAATTTCAAATAGATCTTCTACCTGGTCTCCCCGGCATCCCAGTTTCCTAGTACTGGGAGTCTTTATCTTCCATCCCAGTGCTCTAGTAGATGGCTTCAATGTTTGGACTCCACATTCACCAAATGCTTCCTCCAGTCTACTTCCCTTATGTTAAGATCGTTTTGTCAGCCTCCTCTAATGAGGAAAGATCAAGCAAAGAGAAAAAAAAGTGCCAGACCAGGATGAAAAATGAATCACCCACAAATGGTGAATCATACTCTCTGGAGAATGTCCCTAGGAGATTATTGTTGAAGTGAGAAGGCAGTGGCATCCCACCCAAAAGGAAGGAAGAGCACATGAGAATTTCACACATGTTCTTCCGAAGTTCGTACCTCTGTGTAATTTTTATATGTCACATTCAAATTTCAGAAAACTTGATAAGGGGCATATGAAAATCAGAAACATGTTTAGAAAAGAAGCTTTTGATAATAGATCAGGTTACTTTTTTTGTCAAGTGCCCAGTGAATTGATAGTCATGGAAAGAACTTGGGTGTATTGAGAAAGTATTAACATCCAATTTTTTTAGTTCAAAAAAAATTTTTTTTTCCATTTTCCTTTCCAATTTTAGGTGGATTTTAGTACTTCTCTTCTAATTCCCTACCCCTGATATCATGAAAGCATCATATTTGGAAAACCAAAAGGTTCGATATAATTTTTAATAACCTTCCTGATTTTTAGGGCTCAGCAAGGAAAACAAAACAAGTGTGACGCGTTCAGGCTACATTCTGTAACTCTGTAAGGCAGTACTCTGTCTTCCTCTTTCCCTTTTTGTTTTCTGCTATCTCTTCCCTCTGTTCCTCCCTCCCTTCCTCTCTTATCTTCTCTCTCTCTCTAGATGATTAATCATTTTCCCTGTATATTCTCGTGCTAGAACCATAAATGATCTGGGACTTCTGTTCCTAATATCTCCAAATTCTGGTTGAAATTTTCCTATAAAAGGACTTAACTGAAGAAAAGTAGAATTCAGTATAAGTCTTTAAATTTTAAATCGACTATAAACTCCATAATTAATGTACTCCTTGAAGAGATTAAAAAACTTTTTAAAGGAAAGATAGAAAGACAGAAAACATAGTTGGAGCTGCCACTCATGCTATAGTCATGATTTACCTTAATACTGAAACATATTTTTCAAAAAAAATAATTAGCTTTTATTAGTGTTTTAAGTGCATATGTTTATTGTTGAAAATCTTCAAATACAGAAAAGTGGAAAGAGAAAGAAATCACCAGAAATCTTACTACCCAAAGATAACTATCTGGCATATACCTTTCTGATGCATATATAGAATACATACATATATATGTATTCTAGTATAATATATATGTATGTATTCCATGTTTTAAAGATAAAAATGCATGCTATATCATCAACTGTGTTTTCACTTATATGTTATGAATATTTTCTAAAACATTTAAATATACTTTGAAAACCTGGTTATAAGTAGCAACATAGGAATAATTTATTTAACTAATTCCTTGTTGCTGGCTTTTCTTTACTGTCTGATTATTTTTGCCATTATAAATAATGACAAGGTTCAATGCTATAAATTCTCTTTGTGTTGATAAATCCCAGAGAATATAACTTGGGGTTCTCACAGCTGTGTTCCCACGTGGCATCCTGATTAATATGATTTGACACTTCCAACTAGGGGACCTGGAATGCCTATTTCATGGAACCCTGTAATACTTGTCATGAACATTCTTTTGATTGCCAGTTGTAAATTCATTTTATTTTCTCTTTCATCTTTGGGGGTATCTTTGTCAAATGTTTATCATTTGTGGTTTTTTTTCTTACATAAGTCACTAACTTTTCTATTGTCCTGTGCGTCTTTATTTGTGTAGATTCATGAGACCTTGTCCTCCTTCTAATAAGCTTGTTTGTCTTGCAATTAAGTTTTCTAATTGGTTGCCTTTAATTTCATTTTTGGCATATTTGGGGTATACATTTTTCATTTTTACAGAGTCACATTTACCAATTGTTTCCTTAAAAATAAGTATTTCCAAAAGGCAAGCCATACTAATGTCAAATCCTTTAGAAAATAAAAAATGTCTTTGTTCTTTTGCTGTTGCAACCCACTTTACAACTCACGTAGATGCGTTAGGTATAAATATAATGGAAACTTCAACGAAGACTAAGAACCTATAGAAAAACAATGTCAGAACAGAGACACAAAGTTTAGAATTGAAAATAGCAGGAGACAGATATTGCATGTCACTTTAGGAATCACATGTGCACACGTGTACGAATGTATACAAATAGTATGGAGCACTGTTAGAAACCCCTAAGCAGTTGACCTCATTTTAAAATGGTGTGTCCTTAATCATCTCTGTGTGTATCTGCTGTACCTGCACAGCTCCTTGGCCTGCTTCTGATATTTAGCCCCAGCTACAGTAGACAGATCTGAGCATGCTCAGTGTCTCCCACTTCAAGCACACCACACTTATCCCCTGCATCTGCCAGGGCTTCCCTAATGGCTCAGCTCCTAGGTCTACTTGCAAGCATAGCCTAGAAATGCAGGGCCTAAGTCACCCCCACCCTCTCAATAGCCCTCAATTAATAGAAGACTAGAGCCAGTGGATAAATCCTCCAGCCTTCTTTTTTCAGGTGGATAATTCTGGAAAGCTCTCTACATGCTTTTCAGGGTCCTATAGCAGTACTGAGACACACTTTTCCTCATGGAAACAATTGAGTCAGGAAAGAATAAAAAGACAATGTAAAGAAATATTGTCCAGGACTTCAATATTTTTTTGTAAAGATATATTATCAAGGTCATGAATAATGTATCTTTTTTTTTTTTTTTGCAGTTTTTGACCAGGGCTGGGTTTGAACCCACCACCTCTGGCATATGGGACCAGTGCTCTACTCCTTTGAGCCACAAGTGCTGCCCATGAATAATGTATCTTTATGTTGTCTTTTTTTATTTTTATTTTTTTTTGAGACAGAGTCTCACTTTGTTACTCTTGATAGAGTGCAATGGCCGTCATAGCTCACAGCAAGCTCAAACTCCTGGGTTTAAGCAATTCTCTTGCATCAAGCTTCCCAAGTAGCTGGGACTACAGGCACCCACCATAACACCCAGGTATTTTTAGAAATGAGGTCTTCTTGCTCTGGTATAAGTTGGCCTTGAATCTGTGAGCTCAGACAATCCATCTCCTCGGCCTCCCAAGTGCTGGGTTTACAGGTGTGAGCTACTGCGCCTGGCCCTTATGTTGTCTCTTTCTCCTTTCCTGCCTTACTTTCCCCGTCTTAGTCTGTTAGGGCTGTCATAAAAACTTTTCAAAGACTAAGTGCTTAAAAAAAATTTATTTTCTCACAGTTCTGGAGGCTGGAAAGTCCAGGAGAAAGGTAGCAACAGATTCAGTCTCTGGTGAAGGCTGTGTCTTCCCAGTTTACAAATGGCTGCCTTCTTGCTGTGTCATCACATGACAACTGAGTGGAGGAGAGAGCACTGGTTTAACTTCTTCTTATAATGACCCTAATCCCATCATGAGGGCCACCGCCTCTTGATCTCATCTAAAGCTAATTTAGATTAGCTCCTACATCCAAATACCATCACACTGGGGATTAGGGTTTCAATATACGAATTGGGGGGGATGCAAATTTTCAGTCTGTAACATTCCCTGTGACTTCACTCCTTTTTGCTAGAATCACATCCCAAATAAGCCATGACTTCCAAGTTCTCACACTCAGCTTTTGAAGGAACTCAAATTTGACACTGTCTTCTTAAAAACAAATTTAAGTTGGTGCAAAAGTAATTGATGTTTTTGCATTATTGATAATTTGCTATCTGGTACTGGAATGCATTCGTAAGTAAATGTGGTTCTGTTATACGTAATTTTAATGTGAATTTCTCACTTTATGCTTTTCTGTTAATGACTTATTACCTGCTGTTTACTTTATGTTTATTTTGGTCTATGGAACTGATATTTGACAAAAAGCGGGTTTGAGTGGTTTTCTTATTTGAGTTCAAGATGAGTCAAAAAGCAGCAGAGACAACTTGTAATGGCAGCAATGCATTTGGCCAAGGAACTGCGAACAGACAGACAGTGCAGTGGGTGTTCAAGAAGTTTTGCAAAGGCGATGAGAGCCTTGACGATGAGGAACATCACAGCCAGCCATCATACGGTGGCCAAGACCACTTGAGAGCCATTGTCAGAGCTGACCTTCTAACAGCTGCCTGAGAAGTTGCCAAAGAACTCAACGTCACCCATTCTGTGGATGTTCGGCACTGGAAGCAAATTGGAAAGGTGAAAAATCTCAGTAGGTGATTGTCTCATGAGCTGACCGAAAATCAGAGAAATCATCCTTCCAAGTGTTGTCTTCTCTTTTACTGTGCAGCAACAATGAACCATTTCTCAAACCGACTGTGAAGTGCGATGATAAATGGACGACATATGCTACTTAAACCGTCAACTGGCAATGACCAGCCCAGTGATTGGACTGAGAAGAACCTCCAAAGCACTTCCCAAAGCCAAACTTGTACACACACACACACAAAGGTCATGGTCACTGTTTAGTGCTCTGCTGCCAGTTGTGATCCACTACAGCCTTCTGAATCCTGGGAAATAGTCTCAGCAAATTGATGAGAACACCCAAAATGGCAATGCCTCCTGCCTGCATTTATCAGCAGAGACGCCCTGATTCTTCCCACATGTCATACAGCCAGGACTCCACAAGCTTAACACAGTTTTGCCTCATCTGCTATGTACACCTGACCTCTCTCACTGACCCACTACCACTTCTTCAGGTATCTCAACAAGTTTTTGCAGGGAAAATGCTTCCACACCAGCACACTGCAGATAATGCTTTCCACAAGTTCATCACACGTGGAAGCATGGATTTTTATGCTACAGGAAGAAACAAACTAGTTTCTCGTTGGCAACAATGTACCAATTGTAACAATTCCTATTTTGATTAATAAAGATGTGTTTGAGCCTAGTTATCATGATTTAAAATTCATGGTCTAAAACTACAATTAGTTTTGCACTAACCTATAATATAGGTTAATTATGCTTGGATGATATAAAATCATATTTTATCAAGGATCTCTTTTATAATTGGAAAGATGTTACCTCTTCCTTTCCCAATGGTGTTTTATTATCAGGACTTCCTAACATTTTCAATCTCTTGGTCAACAGGTTATATTAAATAATCAATGATCTTTAAATGTACTTGGGAAGCTCACTACGTAAAGGGACTCCACTGCACACATAGGTATAATAGAAAATTCCAGTCCCGCTATCTATGTATTTCTTTTGCAAAGACACATTTTATTCCTAGTGCCTTCTTGAAGTGTTCTTGATTTCTTTCCCACCCACTTTCTAGCCTATAGTGAATTAAAAAAAGAGGGTAAAGGGGAGCAGCCTTTCCCAATTCTTTTCTTGAGGTCAAGCTCATTCCTGGCTCTTAGAATGAATCAATGTCCAGCTGCTGGCAGTCAGTTTGTCTGCCTGCCCTGTACATCTGCCAGGAAGGTGAAGAGAAGCTGCATGTACATCAGAAGCCATTGCCTCGTCCCTTTCCCCAAAACCTATGGATTTAAAATGACGTGGAGTGTGGAATGGGGAGGAGAAGAACCAGGCTGCTTATGAAATGACTCAGACTATATTATTCCTATTTGGATAAACATTTATTTCACAAATGCCAGGAGAATTGGCAATCACCATTGCAGATACCACTATTAAAATTTATGAGCCAACATACTGTGAGGAAGTAATTATAAGTATTAGTTACTTCCATGATGCTCTGTGCTGTTTTTATTTGAGGCTGCCTTGCTTCAGGTGGTATTATGTGACTCTAAAAATACTCTCATAAGCATGGCCAGAAGAAACTGTAATGAAAGAACAGAATAGACAAATTAGATGTCTTTCAGAAACGGTGTTGGGAGACAAGGTACCTTCTCTAACCACGTTTAACTACGCAGGAGAATCAGGACAGCAGTGCTTTTGCTGTAAACTAGGGCTGTAATGTGATATTGTAATTCTACTACCCTTTCAATCATGGGACAGCGGAGGCTTCCAAAAGACGATTTTAGCTGAGTTACATTGTTATTATTTTGTACTCTGCTTTAGAAATAAGGAAATAAATATTCCTTTATCAGATTGCTTCTTGGATTGCGATTTATCCCATCAAAATAAGCGTCGTGGAGTCACCTTAGTGAACAACCGTTTTTGCTGTTTTTGATCTCTCCTGCCGGCCGGCTGTCATCACCTGCAGTCCACTTCGTATACTAGAATCTGCTGTGCTTTGTCAAATTTTGTCAGTACAAGGTTAATGTGTAGGTGGGAAATGTATTGACCCTAAAAGAATAGCGGGTGGTATGTCGCCGGTGCAGGGTGTACTTGGTAGTTAATAAAATGCAGAGTGCTCTGTGAAAGTGGGTTTGAGGAACAGGCTGTCCTCACTGCGTGCTCCTGTTCAGCTTTCCCAAGCTTCCTGCTGTGGCCCACTTAGGAATGTGAGGAAGATGGAGACCACAGAGGACTGTAAGGAGAGTAGCTTCACCACAGCACGTTGGAACAGTTTCTTTTCATGTTGGTCAAAATATTCTAAATCATTTTCACAGCAGAAATAAACAGCATGAAAATGAAGAACCAAATTATAAATGAAGAGCCAGGACAAATGATTAGAATAGGGATATTTTTTCATGATTCCTGCTTTTTTTTCCCAGTCAGGAGCCATTAGTGAGTCGAGTGTTCCTGGCCTCTCTCTGCTCCCCACTACTCAACACTATCCAGAGTGACTCATCTGATTAGTGACTTGGGGAGAAAACAAACAAACCAGACACCTCCCTGCAGGAGTCCACTCTCTGGTCCCCTCCACTGCAGATTTCATGAGGACTTGCCTCTTCTGTGTCTAACTGTTGAGTTTTTCATATCTAAGCATTGTCTCCAATATTTATAATTAATAAGGATGTTTTTTTAACTTCGCCTATTAACTATTTTGTTCTTTTTCTCCATTTTTTCAAAACTCAAATGGAGAAGAGAGTTATTTGTCTTTAAAATTTCCGGAACACACCCAACTAATGTTGGCTTGCAGGCAGTGTGGTTGTTCGGAGCACAGGCTTCCTTTATTCATATCCTAGCTCTACCTTTTATCAGCTGTGTGTCCTTGGGCTCATAACATAACCACTCTGTGCCTCAGTTCCCCTCTACAAAATAATAGTCAGGCCTACTCCCAGGGCTGTTGTGAGCATCCTGCCCCTGGCCTAGCCTGACCTCTTCCCTAAGAGCCATTTCTGTTATCATCAAGCCACGTCATTTGCTTGATGGGGTGCTTTCACTGCTAACCTAATCTTGATTCTAAACATGACGACCTGGTTCAAGTTATTATTGAATCATAAGATACTAGAATGAAAAGAGACTTGAGAAAGATTAGTGGAAGATGAAGCTGAGAGACAGAGACCTAAAGGAATTCACGTGAGGAGGTAGCTGGTCGCACCACACCCGGACATCCCATCCAATCAGACTCTGCAGTCACTGGTTTTCTCTGTCTCTCTTAGCTTCCTCTCTCATAAATACAATTTCTGCTAATTGCTCTTTTCTCATTCACTCTATTTTCCCCTTTAATACATTTATCAAGTCTAGTCACCATCCACATTGCATTTGCCAGGATTCAGTACTAGGCTTCAATAAAATTCTAAGCCTTAACACAGCCATGATAATAACAGGTATTACTCTCCGAGCTTCCCAGTGTGCTTTCTCTGTTAAAAAAAACTGAAGTATGACTTACTGAAATAATCATGTAAGAAAATGACTGCTAGAAAAATAGCGATGTGGGCTTACCAGCACCCCCTGTATTGCTTTGTTCTTTATACCAAGAACATTTTTAAATCCAGGTATGTGTTTCTTGATTGTTCTTCTAACCCCAGTGTGTCTCTGTAGGGAACTCACTCTTCTCTTTGCAACATCCCTGGGAATGCAGACTAAATATAGTATTGAAGTAAAATCCCTGCAAAGCTAATGAACTATTTTACAGAAAGTGAGGCAGGAAACCTTTTCAGAGGTGGGGTAGTAATTAATTGGATGTGGCCACACAAAGGCATAATTTCAGAAACAGTCAATTTGCAATAGTGAATTTAGAAGGTCACATGTGATGGCTTTTAAGGTAGAAAATCATTACTTTCAATCACGCGTCAACCTGGAAGCAAATCCGACACTTTAATGTATGTTTTCAAAGGAGTGCAATTTGCCTAAATTTTCAAAAGGAAAATGTGGTGCATTTGCCAATAGTCTGCCTGTACAGCTAATTCCCAATTACATATCATCAAGGATCTGATACCTGTCATGTGGTAACAGATTGCCCAAGTCTGCAGCATGTGGTTGAATGAACTAGCAGATACTTCAAGTCAGAACAGCTAAAGGAGCATCATCCTTTTAAAATCCCCAGCCTTACTTTGATGTGGGATAATCCTGTTTCAGTGAATTTAGGATAGATGACACAAATATCAGGTAGTCGGCCAGTTTATTTTTATGCAGGTTCAGCTATTCTGCTTCTGATGACATCTGTGGCTATTTGGGGGACCCAAGAAAAGGGTAGCTTTTTTTCTCCCTCTTTCTACATTCTTTCAGGAATTATTCTTCTATTTAATTATCACAGAAATTGGGATACAAATTAAGTTGGCCACATGTTACCCAGTCATACAGCGAACTGAATGGAAATTGAAAAATATTAAGTAAAGCTATTATCACCAGTTTTCATCTATATCAAAGTCACTTCAATTCCAGAAAACAGTTTTTATTTTCCACAAATCACTAGTCTGCTATTACATAGTTTATGTGAAATGATAGAACACCAAAAGATCCTATTACTAATTATTTTATGACACATTGAGTCTGCCAGTAGCCTAAGATTAAGAGTATGAGTTCTATGACTTGGATTAAAATCCTAATGCTTCCACTTGTTAGCTGGGCGATTGTAAGGGAGTTACTTAACTTCTCTGAGCCTCAGTTGTCCCTGATGGGGATAGTGACATTGAATTTAAAGGGTGCTGTAATGATTTAGTGTTCTGAAGTGTGTTAAATGCCCAGCCCCGTGCCTGCATGGTAGGTGGAAGATACTTCTAAATTGAAATTATGACATCTGAGAACATTGGCAGCAAGGAGAAAAAGTCAGTCATTTTTAAGGGGATAGTCTAATTTCATACTGTGCAGTGTGAGTGTCTGTGGAACGGAGTTGTCTAGTGAGTCTCATGCATGATGTAGAGATAACAATCAAAGATTAAAGCTGGGTACACTGGCTCACAGCTGTGATCCCGCACTCTGGGAGGCCACAGCAGATGGATTGCTTGAGCTCACAAGTTCAAGACGAGCCTGAGCAAGAATGAGACCCCCATTTCTACTAAAAATAGAAAATTTAGCTGGGCATTATAGTTCCAGCTACTTGGGAGGGTAAGAAAAGAGGCTCCCTTGTGCCCAAAAGTTTAAGGGTGCTGTGAACTATGATACCATAGCACTCTACCCAGGGCAACAGAGTTGAGATTCACTCTCAAAAAAAAACAAGAGAAATAAACAAAAAATCAGAGATGGCAATTTTGTAAACATAAGTAGATCAAATCAGGAATTGAGAAGGAACGCTTCCATCCTAACTGTTTCTCCTTGTTCTTCACTTGTAATTTAGCTTCCATTTTCATGTTATGTCTAGTGTTAAAATTATTCAGAGTATTTTGACCAATATTAAAAGAAATCATTACAGCGCACACTAGTGGAGCTGTTCCTGTTGCAGGCTCTGTGCTCTCCATCTTTGTCACCTTCCTAAGTCCGCCACAGCAGGAGAATTGGAAAAGCCCCACAGAGACACCCAGCGCACAGCAAGGACAGCCTGTTCCTGAAACACTGCATTTACGCCACACTGACGAAGTGCTGAGTCGTTTGAAAATTAAGTAATATGAATGAGAAAGTGATTGGTGATCAAAAGCAGCTGTCATTTGGAAAACGTAATGTCCCAGAGAGGGTCCAGGACAGGGGAGATATTAGGAAAAGCAAGGAGACATGATTGAAGTGAATCTTGAACGTGGCCACGAGGCAGGCAGTAGATGCTTTAGGATCGTTCAGGCTGGAGTGACATGGAATAGGTTTCTCTCAGTGAAGTTTATTAGGCGGCAGTGTATCAGCAAGTGCCACGGGCTGATTATTAAAATCCATGGCATAGAAATGGAGAGATCATTGGATTCTAATTTTCTTTTGTAGCTCTCCTCGGTGAATGTGAGGTGCATAGATTTCCATAGCCAATCATGTGTCTCACTTGTAATAGAAAAAAAAGGGCTTCAGATTTAGAGGGAGGCATGAAATGTAAGGAAGGAAAAATGTAGTACCAATGAACTCTTTGAATAGGATAACAGTTGCGAATTTTAGGGTTTCTTTAAAGGTGACATGAAAATAAGGGCATAATGTTCTTTCCCTTTTCCACCTACCCTCCCCAGCCATCTAGTCTATAGACGTGTTATGAACAGCCACTGTGTCCAGGCTCTGTGTCCAGGCTCTGTGTCCAATGAGGAAAAAGATGAATGGAAATATAAGACAGGGTCACCAGTGTAATTTGGGGAAGACTGGAAAAAACTGAGCAGTGGGGATCATAGGAGCACTGTTACGGATATGTGCAAGAATGTTTTCTGGGAGAACTGGTAGCTTCTTGGAGCTCTGAGGTCTAGGGGAACTAACTGAAGAGTGAGGGGATCGGGGCTTTCCAGGCAGAGGAAACAGAATGAGGCTGAGGTGGGCCTTGGACTCCAGCTAGGAGATGCCATGAGCAGGATGGGTCCCACCGAGCCTAAATGTGACTAACCAACTCTACCCTTCTCCAGGCCAAAAGAGAGAGATTCCAGAAACAAACTTCATTCCCCTCACTTTTGACTACTGTGATTGGCGAGAGCCACAGCTGGCCTCTGCAGCCTAAGGGACATTCCACCAGCACAGAATCTCATTAATGACCTTTTGTTACAGGTTTCACAAGAAGGGTGAAGCCTAATGACTTTTCTCCCTTGGGAATAGGTTTGCTTGCTGGTTAAGCTTTCCTGTTAGAGTGCTAGGAAGCCTCCAGGGCACTACCTACCCCCGCCCCCGCAAGGCTGAGTGAGGGCCCCTCTCTGTTCTCAGATCATCTTTTATGGCACCTAGCATAAAGTGTCAGAACTGATGAGCTGTCAAAACAACCTCTGTCTCAGTGTCTTGAGGGGCATAAAGCAATGTATTTATTCAGTACTCTTGGATCCTTAACACCTGGACAGTGCCTGATACATATTAGCACTTGATAAAGATTCACTGAAACGATCCACAAATACAGGAGTTAGCTCTTCAGGTGACTTTTAAGAAAACCTGTTATACATGGGGCTTCCTGGGGGAGGGAGGGCATTAACAGGGAAAGCTTCACACCAGCAATTATCCAGCAAAGCACAGTGTCCTCTCCCAGGTGCCTGGCAGACTTCCAGGCCAGTTGTAAGGTTATAGCAAGAAGGAAGAGCAAACCTTTCTCTGGTGCGCACCGTGCTCGCTTACACGGGCGGGGACCCCATAGTGGAGAGCAGAGCTGGGCTTTAGTGAAAAGAGACAGCATCAAAATCAATTTTGTCTGCACCCGGTTTTACCTCCAGCCTCCCATGATCATCCCCTCACCATTCGTGGGGGCAGGGAAGCTTGGCCTCATGCTTCTAGCCTGGGTTTCCGAGCATTCATCAAATAGTGAGAACAATGATCGGTCATGGTCGACACATTCAATTAGGAGCAGTGCAAATAACTCTCCTGATGCTGCCCTCTTGGCACCTTCCTCTGTATCATTTTAAAGTGAAGAATCAGCTGAGAGGAGCAGTGATCACACTCCATATTGCTCAGCCTAAATTGCAGGCTGTGATTATTACCTCCATGTTCATCCAGAATGTATCCAGACATAAAGGGACAGTGTGTTACTTAGTCCAACATTCCTCTTTAGAAATTGAACGTCAAATCAAATATAGATCCCCTATTTCGAACAGCTATTAGGTGAGGCACTTAAACTTCTTAAAAGCAAAGTCAGCCCTCATGATACAATAAACCCCCCCCCACACACACACACACACCAGCTTTTTAGTTAATAAGATACTTCAGCTATTTTTTTGATGAACAGAATAATAGTTACCTCACTCCCAAACTTTGAATTTGATATTATGGCTGACAATTCTTGCCTTCAGGCAACCTCACAAGAATATCTCAGAACAGATGGTATTGTAGTGAGTCCAGGATAAATAAGTACCAGGGGATTTTTTTTTTTTAATGGCACCCTGAAGTTAAAGATAATCCCAACCCTCAGATTTAATCATGTACACGGCCTCACGTGTACCTGAGTTAACTAACCAGGCCTGCAGATTGAAGGATGCCAACATTCCTTTGGGAATGGGTGTGATATAACACATTGACAGTCTCATGTTTTCTTCCCAATGACTTGGAGGTTAAATCGATGTGGTTATCTGTGTTCTGAAGATGCAAAAGAACTAAGAGTCAAAAATAATAAGTGATATAAGAGAGACAATATAATACCATTATTGGATTATAAATGTGAGAGTTTTCACCTAATTTTGATATACATGAATTCCATGGGTATGAGGTGATCACTGTACTTCCCTGGGTTACAGTTTCCTCACCAGAAAATGATAGATAAAGTGTAAAACATCACCAAAGCCCTTCTAAGAAATAAAATCCACTGGTTTGTGGAGAATTCTGCATCGTAGAGTTAATTAGTTGAAGACCCCAGGTTGATCTCTATAATTGCCTTTTAATTTAATTTTTCTCAGCACGTTGCTTTTCTGGCAGCAGTGGCTTTATACATCCATCTAGCCGTTCAGCCATCTATTCATTCCACACTTGATGGATCAGTCTTATAGATGCTGTGCCGTGGGGACAAAGATGAATAAGACTCTTAGCATCTCGCCTTTAGAGAGATCACAATCTACTATGTGACCCTGTGGGGTTTGGGATTTGTGAAATGAGCTTCCCCAAATACACAGACCCTCTCACAATTTTCTGTAACCTGAAGGGAAATCATGCTCCAAAATGTAAGAAAGTAGAAAGCAAAAGCAAACAAAATCTTCTCCTATTTCATGAAAAGATTTCACCACAAGATCCCAAAAGTTGTTTCTTTAAATGATACCCTAAATGTCTTTGCAGAATGTTTGACAGCCTCTCGGGGAGACAAGTGAACCTAGAATATGCTCATATTCACCAGTATAAAATAGATGCATTAAAATGCTAATGTATTTTTATGCCATATTTTTATCAGAGTAAGCTAACTGCTATAAAAATCTCTAAATCTAAGTAGGCTAATGCAATAAATTCAATTTCCAGTCCTGTAAAGTCCAATTCTGATTTTCTTGGTGGGCGTTTGTCCTGAGAAGCCTTCTTGCAAGTAAAGCTTACAGTTGCATCTGACAGCTTCATCGTTCTGTGGCTTGAAGCCCTGTCGCCATTGGGAAAGCAATCTTACATTCAGTGCTTAATGACCTAGGCTGTAAACCAAATATCACTTTCCTTTCTATTCCTTAGGCAACAACTAATCTTGCTGAAAAGGGAGACTAGAAATGTCCTGTGTAGAGAGCCATTTGCTGGCATACATTTTAATTGTTCACCCACAATGCTATGGTGCATAGTTGGTATCTGAAGTTCCCCAAGTCCCCTACCAGCAGCTGGACCACCGGGAGCTCCTGAACCTCCCTACAGTGCAGTGACTAGATACCGAAAAGGGGGTTACCTCTAGGACATGATTTCCAAGTACTGCCTACAATCTCTTCTAATGAGTAGATATGCCCATTTGGTACTGGTGGTTAAATATTTTACATAACCCATCTGTATCCTAATGTTTTTCTAAGTTCACTGGTTCTAACTTTCTTGTTGTGGTCACTGGCCTCTAATTTCACATCTAATTCTCTCTATAAGAGCTCCTTTGAATCTGATGATTGGTGCCTCCCTGGAATTCTCCATCTTCTCCTGCCTGGATATAGATATACTTCTCTTAGACAGTTACTCAGCGGCCGTGGTCCATCCCTAACTTATTCCCTGACTATTCCCCTTCTGAACTTCTTATCCACCTGTTAGGAGCCTCACAGAGAATCTCCATGGTCTCACTTGGCTTTCTGGGACCCTCACTGCCATATCTCACCAAGCCTGACAGGCTCCTAGTCTGTTTTCCCTACAAACTCTCGGCCTCCCTCCAACAAAGAGATATTTCCATCCCCACTTCATGAAAATCTGTCTAGCCATTATTATGTTTCCTGGGAACTCTGAACTCTATTAGCCAAAGTAATGAACACATCTCTCCTAATGTTTTAATGGTCTGCCCGTCCCAGAGAGCACATTTGCCTGACAACTGGAGACTGTCAAAGATAAAGCCTTCGCTCAGAAAAGCAGCTCTGTTTTTTTCAGACACAATAATAACATCAAACTACACTCTTCCTCCCCTGTCTATGACAGGCTCTGATTTATTCTTTCTTTCCTGTATTTCTGCCTTTATGCTTATAATTTACAATTTACATGTAAGGAATTATCAGCATCTGACCATGACAAAATGAAGAAAAAAATGCAATTTGCTGTTCCTGGACCTCTAATTACAATACATGCATTTGAAATTTCAACTCACATAACCAGGGACATTTTAAATAAACACACATTAAATACTGGCTTTGTATCAGTTCACATTTTCTTATTGTGATATGGGATTTCTAACTCTGGTCTATTCAAATTTAAGATGCAAGATATATCTTGTGCTGGTGAGTCAGTAATATCACCTGAGAGGGCACAGATCAGAGTCTAGGAAAAGAGAGGAAATGAGGGAAATAAAGTGAGCAGGCAAGAAAGGGAATGGAAAAAGAAAAGAAAGCTGGTTTAGCTAGAGAAGAGAGGAGCTGTCAAAAAAGATTAAGAGAACTACAAGTAAAATTCTGGCTTTCGAATGAGGAATGAGGAATAATGAAGGACAAATTTAGCAAGAGATACAGTGACTCTAGCTGAGTAAGGAGACACCCGAGAGTTTCTGATACATGTGATAACTGACATATGTGGGCTAAACATTATCCACTGGGCCTAATGGAGTCCTTCCATATCTCAGTTTATCAGCTTTCATAGTTATAATTCTAAATTATGACTAGGGAAGCTACTGCTGAAAAAATAAATATGGTCACATTTGCTAAGCTCCTATTTATCATCATCTCTGAATGTAGCTGTGCTCCTGCAGATGGTTTGAGTACAGGCATTAACATCCACAATTCCCCTCGGAATTACTGAGAATTGGCTAGAAAATCCCTGAGATTCATTTGGAAAATAACTGCCATAATATTCTTGTACATTCGAGCGTGACAAAGACTAATCTCAAAGGCCAAGAAAAAGAGAAAGCTCAGAATTGAAATCCAGAACATCTTTCAAAGTTTTTATTAAGCAGGATCATCCATGATCAATCACTGTCTCTGAGCCTATGTTTTAGGGAGCATTTGGTTCCATAGGAGCTAGGTAATGTCTTGGCTGTGTTGCTTGCATCAGCATGTGGAGTCTGTAACATGTCACTCTCCTGGGTCAATCAGACCCTATTTAAAATCAGATTGTTTCTATTCACCATAGAACCTGCAACAGAAGCAGCCAACTCCAATGCTTTCATATTAATTATGTCACATCGCAAGTTGTAAGGTAGAAATGTTGGCCTTCACTAGCTGTGGCCACAGTGCCCTTGACTGCTGGCTTGACACGGGCAGTATTTCTCTAGCATCCCCTCTCTCTTGCATGTTTTCTGTCACCAACAAGTGAATTGATGTGAGTCTCTCAGTGATTCTTTGGATCAGTTGTCTTCAAAATGATAAGAATCGTGGCGGTGATGAAAACTGTAATCATCTCTAGATTACTTGTAATATCTACTATATTGTAAATAGTTGTTACACCATACCGGTTTTTTTGTATTATTTTTATTGTTGGTTATTTTTATGGCTTCTTTCTGAATATTTTCAATATGCACTTGTTTGACTCCACTGATGCAGGCCTGACAGATACAGAGAGCCGACTGTCATTCTAGGCTTGGTGAATACTATGTAAGCTTGTAATAGGGGGATCTGTCCTAATCTGGAGGTGGGAGCTGTCAACAAAAGCTTCTGAATTATGATGTTTATAGCTTTCTTTTGAAATTAGAATATAGTTTATAATAGTCTTTCATGAATTTTATCAAAAAGTTTAAATTTCAGAAACAGTTTATATTCTTCAAGGAAGGAAAAGTTATTTTTTCTTCTTCAAACTTAGTAAGTTATAGCTCCCCTTTTCTCCAATGTCAACTGCAGAGTTGGAATCATTATTACATAAGCTGTTTAGTTAGAAGTTTTCATTACGTCTGTAGTCAGAGCATATAAACCAGAAGCTCCTATCACTTCCCTGAGAAATAGGAGAGATGATATAAATTTTACATGCACTTTACACTTTCAAACCTCTAGTACTGCTACACATACAAATCTATATATTTAATAATGAAGAGTTTTTTCCTTGATAAAGAAAAGAAAGAACAAAGAGAAAAAAAGACATAAATTTGTTGATGGCAATTTACATAAACTTGAATCTTAGACATCCAAATCTCATAAAAGGAAAAACTTAAATAACAACTTTTAGTAAAACCCATGTCCTTCAGCAAGCTAGGTGGCTTTTTAACTTAACAGTGTTATTAATCATTGTACTTTGCTAATAATATAGTTCCTCATTTTATTATATCAATTTCAAAAATAGATAAATTGAGACACATATCTTAAATGATTATTTTATTTGCATAACCAGAGGATGAAATGAGAATGAAATATAATCAATGACAGATTGAGAACTCTTTTCCTGAACACCAGTCGACATAAATTCTCTTTCTATATATGATACAATATGTACATTATACGTTCCTTAAAAATATATGAAGTAGTAATTTTTGTTTATTTTTATTTTATGATGCTCTCTTGGCTGTTTCCTACTTTTACTCTTCTATATAAATTTTATTTAGGTTTAAATAGCCTTATTATTTTATAATTATTGTATATACTTATTATAAAGAGTCAAAACAATACAGACATATTCAAAGAGGAAAATAAAAATTATTAAAAATCTTACTCCATGCCTATGATATATAATTATTACTTTATAATATATATCTGTCTTTCTAGACTTCTTCATATATATTTGTGGATTCGTAGAAGTAGATGAACATTTTATATAACTGGCATCCTGTTATACACTTTTGAATCTGCCACTTTATTCAACAATATTCCACGTCTACTAAAGCTATTTCATATATACTAAGGCTTTTAATTATTTGCCATATGTATCGTAAACATTTTTCCAATATCTTCTTCATAAATCTGTTTTCTATGAGCAGTAGAAAACATTCAGAAAGTACTGCACATCTAGGATTTTAAATACATTCACCCATGTTTCCTTCTAGTAATTTTATTTTTTGCTTTTTGCATTTAAATCTTTGATTCATATAGAAACTGTTCTGGGTAAGGAGATATACATATATCCTGGTTTATTTGTTTCCAAGTTACTAGCTTATTGTCCAGTCCCATTGATTGTATGGTCATTTCATCCCTATTTTTTGGAATCCCATCTCTGTTTTTCCATTGTTTAATTCAGCTAGATTTCTTCCCTCTGCCTTCCTTGATCTCTAATTCTGTGCCAGTCCCTTGGCTTTAAATACTGAACCATTATAATGTGTGTCAACATTTGGGAGAGTATATTCTCTTTCCATATTATGTATTGTTAGAATTTTTCCTCCACTACCCTTCAGCAAACTTTGAGAACATTATGATAATTTTCAAAATAACAATCTTTTGGGGCTTTATCTTTATTACATTGAATTTATATAACATTCAGGAAAAAATTGACATTTTCACAATATTGTGATAAGGTTTTTGTAAGACATTTAGTTGGTGATGATGGACCATGGAAGCACATGAGGGAGCAGGAAATGGTGACGAAGGTTTGGACTTCATGGGCCTTTAGATGGTCATGGAAGCCATGTACAGATCACTCCAATTAAACATTTTTCAATTTTACCCGAATTAAAAAATGTACAGAGAGTTTTACACGTACTAAGTCCCACAATCTTCCATTCACATAAAATTTACTCTGGTTGCCTATTATCCATGTCTTAATAGCAGACTAAAGAATAAAGTGTTTTAGATTTAAAAATCCCAGAAATAAAACCCTACAATACTGAAACTTCTGTTTTCTGGTTTTCTAACTAATTTGATGTTTTCTGCATTTGCTTCTCTCTCCTCGTCATTTTTCTGGCTTTCATGTCTTCTGTGGTGCTTTTTGGTAAATGAACTGGCTTGTTCTTGATTTTTAAGGCTTAGAGCAATTTGAGGGTTTCCTTTGCACTCTTAGATTCACTACTGGGCTGCAATACGTCATGTAGGTAATGAAGTATTGCTTGGAGAGTGCAATTTACCCAAAGGAAATCATTTTTTAAAGGCAAGTAATAAAAGGGCTTTTCATGGTCTAAAATTTATGGGTTCTTTCCAGAGAGCTCAGCAAGTTAGAATATGTTTTAAACTGAGAAATAAGAATCATTTCCAGTTTTATTTTACCCTATAAGATTAAAACTCCACTTTTCGAATGGGCTACGTGGCAGAGTATATTCTGATTCTTCCATTTATAGTTATAATTTAAATGTTTTAAATCACAGGAATAATTTCTTTCTTTCTTTTTTTTAAGAGACAGAGTCTCACTTTATCTCCCTTGTTAGAGTGCTGTATTTTCACAGCTCACAGCAACCTCCAACTCCTGGGCTTAGGTGATTCTCTTGCCTCAGCTTCCCAAGTAGCTGGAACTACAGGTACCCGCCACAACGCCCAGCTATATTTTGTTGCAGTTTGGCCAGGGCCGGGTTTGAACCCGCCACCCTCCGTATGTGGGGCCGGCGCCCTACCCACTGAGCCACAGGTGCTGCCGATCACAGGAATAATTTCTATTACAGAGGGTACATAAGCACTTAATTATACAGTTAGTTTTCCAAATTTTGAATGAAATCCTTAAACTTATATAAAATATTTGAAGAAATTGCTATTGTGGTGAAAAACCACTAATAGGCAAACTGTAGAAAGCAAGCAAATTTAGGTCCTTTCATGTCACATTCTCTCTCTCTCTGTCTAATGTGTCCCCAAATTGCATTTTAAAATCTTTGAATATGGGTGGTGCTTGTAGCTCAGTGGGTAGGGCACCAGCCACATACACCAAGGCTGGTGGTTCCAACCCGGCCTGGGCCAGCTAAACAACAAGGACAAGTACAACAACAACAAAAAAATATCTGGGTGTTGTGGTGGGCGCCTGTAGTTCCAGCTACTTGGGAGGCTGAGGCAAGAGAATCACTCGAGTCCAAGAGTTTGAGGTTGCTGTAAATTCTGACACCACGGCACTCTACTGAGAGCCAAAAAAAAAGAAAGAAAGAAAGAAAATCTTTGAATACATGACAATATAATTCCAAAAAATGCTTAAATTTGTTTCCTAGTAGTGGTTCGGAAGCATTTGTTCATTTTTTTTTTTAAATTAACTTCCTTTGAGTGCTTTTTATGTTCCAGGCACCATCCCAGGTAGGAGGATAAAATGTAAAAATGCCTCAGTGAGTTTACATTTTTGTGGTATAGCTAATAGTAAGTAATTAAATTTAGAAATATACACATATAATTTTATGTAGTGATAAGAAATTACATATACACATCTGTGTGTGTATATATATACGTGTGTCATATGTATTATGCATAAAATAAATCAGGATAAAAGGGACAAAGAATGACCTACAGGATCAAGGTGGCTTTCTAAATCCACAACTCTCTTTTCATGCTTCCAAAGCTAAGCAGAGCAATGGGAAGAGTGAATAAACTACCTACAACTCAAACCTATGTGATTACAGTGATCCATTCCTCTGGGACTCCTGTGCTGCCAACTAAAGATGGCCTCATCTAGTCAAGAGATGAGTGGAGGCTCTTTGGCAAAAGGATTTGCAGTGACCATTGAAATACATCAAAAACAAAGGTGGGGCAATGGAGAAGAATTATGTGTAAAAGCTGTGTGTTTTGACAAAATGGAAATAAATTTAAGAAATGGAGAAGGGCCAGAGAAAAATAAAGTAGAATAAAGTCTTTGATTGCCACATAGGTAACAATTGGGAGGTGGAGGGTATAGTTTAAGGCTAACAAACCAAATCGTAGAATATTAAAGGAAAGAGCTGAAAGCACTGTGAAAAGTAGAGAATAAAACTGATGACTGCAACAAAAAAATACAAACCCTCCTAATTACCAACATTTTTTTTAAAGTGCAAAGAAACATGTTTTGGAGAATGAAGCAGATTATGACAGATCTTAGATTAAGCAAATCTAGCCTATCAGTAGTACATTGTTGCATGACTTGCTAAAAAGAAAAGATTTCCAGAATACTGCCAAAATAAAAACCTAACTTTCCCATAGTCTATAAGAGGCACACCAACCAAGGAGATTTAGAAAGGCTGAACTAACAGTGTCAACAGAGATATATAAGGCAGATGCAGACAAAAGGAAATGAGAGATTTTGATCTGATTCTTATACAAACTAGAATTCAAGCTCAAACCAATGGAATGAGATAAAGAAAACATTTCAGAAGGCTAAAGACCTCTATTGTGCAGCATGTTGACTATAGCTAATAATATTGTATATTTGAAAATTGCCAAGAGAGTAGTTCTTAACTGTTCCCACCACAGAAATATGGTAAATATGTGAGGTGACAGAGGTGTTAATTATCTTGAATTAATCACTCCACAATGTATGCGTACAATGAAACCCACATTGTACCCCATAAATATATACATATTAAAAATATGTATACACACAAAGTTTTATTTGACAGTTAAAAATAGGAATATTTTTAAAATGTAAAAAATACATAATGCTAAAAAACATAATTCACAATACAGTTACAATAGTTTTTAATATCTCTGCCTCAAATACTATAATCACTTTCATAAAATAGAAATGGTCAGAATACACTGGTAATACTCCACGATAGGTTAAGAGGATAAAATTAAATAAGCATCTGAATGTAAAAAAAAGGGACAGTGATTGTGGGAGTCCCTTTAGAAAGGGTAGGGAAGGACTTCCGGAAGAGATGACTCGAGAGAGAGAGATCTGAATGATGCCGTGTGCATCTTGTGAAAGTTGGGAGAACATCCAAACTTAGAGAACAGCATGTTCAATAGCTCTCAAGTTGAGAAAAAGCTCACAGATCATCAAGAAGTTCACTAGCATTCAAGCAAAGTTAGAAAGGTGAGGAATGTTAGAGGTGGGAGAGGTGGGTGGGGACTGACCTTATCAGGTCTTATAGACAGGCTATGTGGAGGAGTTAAGATTTTATTCTAAGTGTCAAAGGAAGCATCTGGAGCATTTCAAGGCAAAGAGTGAGAGACAAGATTGCCCTTAAAGAAGGTACTTTTGTAGAAGATGAAGATGTTTAATTCAGATTTTTCTTTCAATTGATCCTCTCCCGATATTGTTATTTGTTCATTCCATGCTTTTTCTTTAATTGATAGTTTTATTTTTAACATAAATTATGGAAAGTATCAAGTGTAATGAAACTAGTTTGTGAAAAGACCTGTGAAAAGTTTTTTTAAAAAAAAAAATCAAGGAAGAAGCCACTAGAATGAAAATTAACTAGCTCTTTATCTCAGAGCGACCGGTCCAGAATTAATTAGTGATAGAGGGGAATGCTGAATATCACTGCACACTTAAAACTAAAGAGGCAGGAAAAGAAAATTGGGGACAAATATAATTTTGTAAGTAGCTATTATATTGCAGCTTTAGTGTTAGACAACTTACCTATAACAGCTCATTTAATCCTCTCAATAAAATTCTGTGAAATATCATTATCCTTATCTTGTAGTAAGACAAACTAAAACTTAAAGAAGCTGAGTGACTTGGGCCACGCCTGTGGCTCAGTGAGTAGGGCACTGACCCATATCCCAAGGGTGAAAGGTTCAAACCCAGCCCCAGCCAAACTGCAACAACAACAACAAAAAGAAGCTGAGTGACTTTCACAAAGTTACCTGACAAATAAGTGGGAAATTTGGGATTTCAATCCAGATCTGCTTCTTGGTGAGTATGGGAGAAAAAAAAAAAAGTAGAATATTATTGGCAGCTTACTCAAAATTATGCCACAGTTAATGCAAAGATTAAAATTTCCTTTACTATATGTATCAGTTTTCTCTTTCAGCCTAACAAACCATACCAAGGCTTATAGGCTTAAAGCAAAAACTATTTAGCCTGCTATTCTGTTGATCAGCAATTAGGACTGGGCTCAGCTGGATGGCTCTTCTGATCTTGATTAGACTCTCTGATCATGATGTCTCTATGATCAGCAGTAGGGTGCCCCTATTTGAAGAGGATTGGCTATTGAACCATGTATATTTCCTCATCTAGCAGACTATCCTGGGTTTGTCTACATGACCTTGCCTAAATTTTGAGACAGGGGTTTCTTGAGACCTAGACTCAGTACTGGCACACAATCACTTTAGTCAGATCTATTGGCCAGAACAAGTCACAAGTCCAGCCCAAAGTCAAATGAGGAAAGAAATATTTGTCACCTTTGAAGGGGGAAGCTTCAAAGTCACTTCATAAAAGGGCAAGCAGAAAGGTGGATTTGAAAATTATGGCTATTTTTGGAACTTACCACAGAGAAATGGCTTTTCTGATCACATAGAAATGTAATCACATAGTAAAATAATTCTCAATTTTGCTGTCTGAGATACACACATATGCACGTGTATGTGTAGATATATGCATAAGTATGTGTGTATATTTATGCATATACATGCACATGTTATATTAATTATATTTCCAGTTAATGTATTTTTATTTAAATTAATAAATTCACAGAATTGAAATTATGTGTCTTCTGCTGGAAGAAGTAGTAGCTTTACTACATATCTATTTTTGTGGTCCCTTTTGGAAACTGATGCCAGTAACATAGCAAACTCTCAACAAATATTGCACAACTAATTCTTTGCAGACTCTATGTAATTTTTTTGTCCTGGAGCCCCAGGGAGAAAGAAGTAATCTTATAGTCTTATATCACTCATTTGGCAAAGAAAGAAATAGATGGATTGTTTTCCAGATAACAGCTACTGTACCCCTCCAGAGTCTGTAAAAGGCAGGAATATTCAGTCATGCACTAATACTTACACCAAGAGAACAATTAGTCTTCTAGTTGCCTCCAGCAGAACCAAGTTTCCAGCTGGTTTTCTTATAGAAAAGAAAATGAGTCTTAAAAATTGCCATTATTAAATTTTTTGAAGAATTAGTAAAGTTAATTCTTTCTCAGGCAGCTGGAAAAAATGCTTCTAATCCACTGACTATTGATCTCATAATGATCACCTTTTTCCTTAAGCTCTTAAACAGTAATTACCTTGAGATGCAAAAAAACAAAAGACAAGCAAACAAAAAATTGAATACTTTTGTCTGTATGGCAAGGTGGATAAATGTGAAACTTCGTTAAATGGTTGCCTAAACTCATATATTTTTGCAGTTCATTATGGAAATGCTGATTTTTATGTCTTGCCTGGGACTTCATCTCCTGGGTGGGGTAGTGAAACCAGCTTGCTTCTATGCCACTGTTTTGGAACCAGTTTCTCTGGGATTTGAAAAAAGAGATGAAATAGTCCCTGAAACCGACTGTTACTCTGTGGTATAAACTTCCTCCAAGAGAAGTGAAATATTTATCCTTCCTCCCACTCACCTCTACTCCATCCCATGTAGAAACAATAGCAAGCGAGGGATGTAAATTGATCCCCAAAGATATTTCATCTTGTTGCCTGGAGTTGGAGGAATAATTCATCTCATATATTTCCTATACCATATGGCATTTTTTTAAGAACAAAAAGTTGGCAAATAGTCTTTACTTTGAGCTGTCAACATTGATCCTATTTACCACATAAATCAGATATGAGAAAGAACCCACAGTTAGTCAGTATAGTGAACACTAACAAGATAGAGAAGCCCTGATTGGTGACTTACTACAATAAACACTTTTATTTATTTCTGTGAAGCAGAGTGGATAGCTCCTTTGTGTGATCCTCCCTGAAGCTCAGGCTACTTTTATCTTATGAGTCTACCAGTTTAGAATCCTTTATTTTAGTCACAAAGAAAAAAAAGAGCATAGGAAGGCACATACACTCTTCCCTGCCATGGAATGAAAATTAAACCTCACTTCTCTCAAATTCCATTGGTAAGAGTGAGCCACAGGACCCCCCCTAGAAGGGAAGCCTGAGTGGGGATATAGAAGAACACATGGAAACTGGGTGAACACCAGCAGCCTCACGCAGAGAGATGTGCAGAGAAAATCCATTAACACGGACCTGGTCAAAATCAAGACATGGTACTGTTCATGCCTCCCCCAAATTCATCTCTTCTTTTAAGATCCCACTGAAGTCCTAATTGTTAGTATTTCATTTCTCTCATAAAATAAACAATATGATATTTGTTGGCAGATGGACGAACAGAAACTAAAGTACGGCCTAAAATACTGTCATGTCTCATGGATTTTTCATTAGAATTTTGTGACCTAGGGTAGATATAATTACATTCAGTGAAATAATCAAGTTCAAGAATTACAAATTAATGCATCATGTGAAATGATGTGCCTGTACCTTACTTTTTCCTGCCATGGTATTTCTAGCATACGTATTCATGCTAATTGTTTTAAATTCATAGCAGAACAGCTCAAAGGAATTGTTAATTTCCTGGGACCAAACATGTCTGCTGAAAGACATTCTTTGTGTAGATATTTTTTTCGTATTTGCCATTGCATGCCTGACCAAGCAACTGCACTAATTTAAGTGTTAACGCCCATTTGAGCTACAGAGCAGCAGCAGATTGGTTATAGAAGCTCTCCGTGAGACCTATCCACCTTTGATCAAACACACAAGATCTGTCTTTCAGTTGGTGACCTGCCGGTGCCCGGTGTGGTGGCAATGCTTGAGTGGGCAGCAGCCGTGGTAAGGAAGAGGTGATTTAGAAGGTTGGAGTGAGGCTGGTTTACTGAATCCATTAACCCTATTCCTGAGAGCTGCTAAGTGTGGGAACTATTAACCCCATTACAGCTTCCTTCCCCTTAGCTTCCTCTGAAGGGAGATCCACATTATAATATCATGGATGCACAACAGAGGAAAAGGTGGCCGGAGGGGTAAGAGAAAACGTGCAAAGTGGGGGTGAACAGCAGTAGAAACAAAAAGAAGCTAGTGCAACAATCACATTCTAACGTGAGCCTGGGAAGACTCAGCAGAGGTGTGCAGTCAGAGAGGAGATACTTAACCCTGGGTGCTATACTTTCCCTCCCACATTCCAGCTCCTCATTTGATGGAATCAGGTCAGGAATGATGAGATATTTTTACGCAGAAGGGAAGGCCCTTGTTAAATTTAGCCTTTTACTCTGACCCTTGTGGGAGGGCTGCTTTAAGCCTTCGGTCCTCTTCTCTCATTCTTACTCTCTCCTTTTCAGAGACGGAGGGGGTTGGAGGTGGGGTGAGGAGATTGTGCCCTTTTCTTGAAATTCATTTTACTCTGGAAAGGGCACAATGAATGTGCCCTAGACAGAGATAGTAGAGCTGACTGCTGCTAATTTATTCAGGGCCATAGGAGAAAGGGAAGAGAGGCAGAAATTCAAGGGTGTACCTTTGTTTGGTCATAAAAAAAAATACGATCATAGAGTTTGCTTTGTGCTGATTTCTCTCATAGAACACATTGAGCTTGAATTAAGCTTAAAGCAACTTCACAATTATCCTCATCTTCCTTTGATGAGAAGAAGGGGTAAAAGAAAAAAAATCATAGTGATAGAAATCACATTATTTATATCCATACTGATACAATTATTAAGCACCAAGCCAGGTACCTTGATATCCTCACAGCAATCCCATGGGGGAGGTATTCATAAGCTCTTTTTTTTCAGCTGAGAAAACAGAGGTTAAATAATTGGCCAAATATCATAAAGCTTGTAAAGAAGATCTGGGATTCAAATCCAGTGAGCTGGATGAATCTCAAAAACATTATGCAGAGCAAACAAAGCCAGGCACAAAAGAGAACATACTGTATGATTCCATTTATATGAAATTCTAGAACAGACAAAAAACTAAGCTATCATGTCAGGCACCAGATCGGGGGTTGACTGGGGCTAGAGGTATTGACTTCAAAGAAAAGGAATTCTTTGGGGATGGTAGATACACTCTATCCCTTAACTGGGATGGTAGTTAAGCAGTGTATGTTTGTCAAAATTCATTGAAATATATGTAGACATGGATGTCTTTTATTATATGTAAATTTTGACACAGTGAGTTGATATTTTTAATCCAATGATTCTATTACTGTTTCACACTCTTTCCTGAAAATGATGCCACCACCCTTATGTATGTGTCTACATAGGGAAGAGGGGATGTAGAAAGTAAACACAGAATTACTTGCTGTTGAAGAAAGCTGTTCAGGTTTCTTGTATGTGAATCATCCAAATAGCACTTCTATTTAACTACTGAATGTTTCAGTATATTCAAGGGACACTTACTAAAGTTATGTCTAAATATACAAAGTATGCAAAGTGAAAAATCAGACGGACTTTTGCTTAATTATGTCTTTTCGCATTAAAAAGAAAGCATATTTTAGAGAATTAAGATGCACGTATTCAGATTATAACTTTGACTTTTATTTGTATCTGTAGACATTCTATATGTAAAGAGAAAGCTTTGTTGATCACTGCCTAGCTTGATGCCAGTAGGCAATGTGAGTTATAAAATTCACAGACATTGTGCACCATAACACATTTCACAAAGAGATGTTGGCTAACATTTCTTTAGTTGAAATTAGTTGAGAAATTAATTTTCAAAGAGAGCAGTCATCTTTCTCCTAAGATTTTCAAATTTAAAATATTAGCATGTAACTCAACTCATGAAAGAGAATGGGAAAGATTTACTCAAATGTCACTATTAGCTACATTCAGTAGAGTCCACCAATCACATTCCTGAACATTTATCCCAGAATGAAAACTTATATTCATGTAGAAATGTGTTCATACACATGTGAAAAAAGAAATATGTACACAGATGTTCATAGCAGTATTACTCTTAATAGCTTCATACTGGAAACAACCTAGATTTCCTTTAATGGGTGAAGCATTAAACAAATGTGGCAAATCTATACCATGCAATACAACTGAGCAATAGAAAGAAATGCACTACAAATATACACAACAACCGGGATGAATCTCTAGGGAATTATGCTAAGTGAAAAAACCACTCTCTAAATGTCATATACAGATCAGACAATTAAGTTTATGAACTCCTAGAAAAAATGCCACATACCTCATTGCTGAATATCACCACCATCACCTTCAAAGCACTCCCCTTGGGAAGCTATGAGCCAGTGCCAGCCCCTAGTCACCTTTCAAAACAACTTTGGAACTCTTCTTCTGGAATGGCCATCAGAGTTGTTGTCATAGTAGGTCTGACAAGTAAGTTAAGGAATCTATCCTGGAAAAAGCACTTTAAAGGGTGGAGTAGATGCTAGTGTCTGTGCCTAGCTTGCTAAGGGGAGTACTTCAGAGGTTACCCTAGTAATATTCAGCAACGAGCTGTGTACCACTCTCACTAGAATGAGTTCACAAACTTAACTGTTGGACCTCCATACTGTATGATCCTATTAATATAACATTCTTAAAATGATGAAGTTATAGAAATGGAGAACCGGGGGAGGGGCAGGAAGTAGAAGTAGGTATAGAACAGCACCATGACATTGCAATGGAGGACGGTGGAAGTGTTCTGTAACATTTGACTGTATTTGTGTCCGTATGCAGGTGGTGAGGGTGTACACACTTGTAGGATGTTAGCATTGAGGGGCAGTTGGCAAGGGGTATGAAAGATGTTTCTATATTATTTCTTATGATTATTTTTAAATAAAAAATTTAATTTTAGGGTGGCACCTGTGGCTCAAAGGGGTAGGGTGCCAGACCCATATGCCAGAGGTGGCAGGTTCAAACCCAGCCCCGGCCAAAAACTGCAAAAAAGAAAGAAAAGTTGAATTTTAAAAATACATCAAATTATATTTCTCTCCTCAAAATCATACAGTAGCTTCCCATCTTCTCAGAGTCCAAAACTCCTCAACATTGCCTAATGGACTTCCTTGCAGGGTCTGGCCCCCCAGCCCCAACACATTTTAGTCTTCTCTGGCTAACTGCACTTCACCGCACTTCATTTCTCAACTACTCCAAGGCCATTCCCACCTCACGACCTTTGCTCTTGATGTCCTCAACCTACTCTTATCCCAGATGTTAGCGTAGTTTATTTTCTCCCTTAATAAAGTTGTTGAAATGTTATCTCCCTAATCTCTGTCACTTAACATCATTTCCTAAAATACCACCTCCTAAAGGACAACATCCCTGCCCTCTTTATCTAAAACAGTACACATCCATCTCCACGTGCTTCTCCATTGTCCAATGGACAAAAGTAAGTTGGAAAAGCTACATACCTCTATGTGAGCATCTGTGTGTAAAACTTAATGCACATTAAAAATCATTATATGTTTTTTAGTCCTAATTAGGCAGGTTAGTGGATAAGGCTTTTATGGGAAGATACTACATTATATGACTAGTACCTGATGTCCACTGGTTTTTGTAGATGTGTGAGTTTGATCTAAGGAAAAACTTTTGTAGACAAATTTGGTGGCAAATGTTTTCAGTTGCAATAACTTTTTAGTTATTTATTTTTTTAAGAATGAAAAATAGCTGTGGTATATGTATACCATGGAATACTATTCAG